>JBBCBC010000027.1:2699017-2937905 GCA_037126765.1 Stenogyne calaminthoides
ATTACACTGAAAACTACGAACTAGAAACGTGCAATAGAAATCAATCAGTGTCTTATTCGGCTCCGAATTTTATAAATAATGAAGTGTCTCTCAATTTAAAATTTTACTTTCAATTCTAATTAAATTCAAGCACTCCTAATTTGTATGTAAATAGATTTTACCATCACTGATCAGATCTTAAAACAAATATTGACTCGGTCATTTCTAAAAGTCGTTTTTTTTTTTGAGAGTGTAAAATATAAATTACATTTAAATGAGTTAATTTAAAGCCACTGACCATAGCTCCATAAATAACATAACATGCAAGTGGTACATCTAAGTACTTAATAATGTAAATAAGGAAAGAGATCTTATCATTGTTGGACAAATCTTTATCATCACTATTGAATATTGATACATCTCACCTAAAACAAAATAAAAAAAATGAAAATCTCACCAAATTTATCCACATAAATAAATAAAATAGATGTACAAATCCAAGAAAAATAAATTATTGGTCCATTTTCAAGCTTAAATAACAATTCAGTGTCTTTATTGCATACCAGAAATATTTTTATCAAAAATAAAAATAAAAAATCTCTCTCTAGATATGAAATTTAGGTGAGCCCCATTCCTGACTCTCACACTTGGCTTCACTGATGGCAAAACCTGTAGGCTAAAGATTGATTTTTTTTCCTTCTTTTTTTACAGAAGCATTTTATGTTAATCCTTAAAACCTTGGTTTTCTTGTTGTTGCAGATGAGATTTGTGAACTTGCGCTAAAAGGGGGAGCTTCCTTTGGACTGAGTGGAATTTTTGAGTCTTGATTTGAAGTGTTTTTCGATCTAGGGTATTTTCCCTAATTTTTTTAATTGTGAAATATTCTGGTGATTTAAGATGTTTATTTGTTTGTGGGTTTCGATGATTGTGAAGAAACTTTAAGTGTGTATGGAGATTTATATGAAAAGGCATATTTAACAGAGTGGTTTTCCACTCCCACAACTATTTTGTAGGGATGTTTAATTAAGCTTTTGTAGATGGACATGTTAAATTCCTACCTATTTTTGTGTGTTTTCAGTCTTCAAGGGATGTTTAATTAAGCTTTTGTAGAACATGTTAAATTCCCACCTATTTTTGTGTGTTTTCAGTCTGATTATTTAAGCTTTTGTAGATGTGTCTCCGAGTATTCCTTGATCATTTCTTCCAAGAAGACGATTTCCTCTAATTGTATGAGCGTTTGTCGTATACTTGTTTCTTGAATATCATTAAAAAAGCCAAGTATTCGACCCATACTTTTAGTAATTGAGGGAGAAATACACTATAGATAGGCTTACCAATTTCAGAAAATCCTTATTACATGGCTGCAGATTGACGCGTTTTTCCACTTTCTCTTTCTCCATGCATATGATACCTGCTTGTAGTAGCATCCAGGATGCACTTATAAGTAATGTGGATCATTTGTCTCTGTTGTTCACTTTTAGAGTCGATGTATTTGCAACTGTTGAACTCTACCTTTGCTGAGAAAAATAAATTTGAATGATGTTTGTTGAGTATTTAATAGTTGCAAAATGGTTCGGAAACTTTCAGTTCTTGGTCTAGTTAGAGTCACATTTGTGGTTCTTGCTGCAAAATATTGGTTTCAGTCTATACTGAGCTCATTATGGACCTGTGCTGATTATTTTTCGTATTGCATTACTAATTCAAATGATTTATTTCAGTACAATGATCATCACAAAGCAATACCGCTGCATACACTCGGCAAGCTGTGTTTGCACAAAAGGGCACCTTTCAGAAGAAGTGATATTCCTAGTTTTCAGTCATTTGAATTGGAATCCTCAATTGATCGCAGCTCTTTCTTGCACGTGCAAATGGTTTGATGACCTTGCCAAACGAATACTTTGGAAGGAGTTCTGTAAAACACGAGCTCCCAAAATGATGCTCGATTTGCAGTCTAGCGGAAGTCATATCCTTGATGGAAACTGGAGAGCACTCGGCAAGTTACTCATCTACTGTTCCGGATGCAGTAAAAACGGACTTTTCAACAACATTCTCGTACCTGGCCACTTTGTGTACAGGACACGTTTTTCAAGAACTTCGGGGAAGAGCTTCTTATTACCACAATGCAGAACAGATGTGTTGTATGTGTCTGATCCTTGTGAGCATCTTGATCAAGGAGATGAAGGGGATATCGGGTTTTTTCGAGGGATATTTAAGTCCTTTTCGAATTCGAAGGCCAGGAAAATGTTGATAAGCAGGAACGCTCCGCTGCATCCAACGGAGGTGTGCCCGTATTGTAAGGCGAAACTGTGGAACATGTTAGCAGCAAAGATGATACCGTCGAGTGCTAGCTGTAGATTGGGTGCTTATGAAGATTGTATCGAGTATTATGTGTGCCTTAACGGGCATGTGCTTGGGATATGTACCCTGTTGCCGTTGTCTGATACAGATGAAGCCGAGGAGGAGTGATCTTTTACTCTATATCAGGTATTCATTAGTCTGACATGTTCGTTTTTACGCTAGGTTTTGACTAGTGGATGAGTGATGAGATAAGAGGGTGTTGAGTGATTCTTATTTGTAGGGTTGATTCCATTCCATTATGCTCTGCTCTGCTGTGGAATCTTGTTTTGTTCATATCGAGCGGGATAGCTGAGGTAATTGTGATGAGAATTTCTGCTTTGTGTCACAATGTTGTTTCTCTTCTTTGTACAATGTATGACCTTTAAAATGTACTGTAAGAAATTGACGACAAGATGTGGCGTTTATGGGGGCACGGGAAGTCTTGTGTATTAAGCTATAACTTCAACAAGTATTATCTATCATTAGATATGAGTTTGGGAATTGTGAATTGAACTGTTGTTCAACTGTGTGGATGAAAGAGATGAGTGTAATGTTATCAACTCGAATTTATAATAACTCATAATGTCGTAAATTTGATTCTGTCAATATTACATTGAGGCTTGAGCATCATGCAAAACAAAACATACCTTCATCGCCATTACAAAGAAATACAAAAGTTTAAAGATAAGAACGATATTTAGAGATTTGTGTTACTGGTCTTCTACTGCATTAAAATCCAGTCCTGCGATTGTCATGGGTCCTATATTTACTGCAAAACAGAGGATAGATATGCAAAATGAGTCAATACACGAACCTCCATTTTCATTTTGAATAGTAAAAACACAATTCATCAACCACCCAAGCCTTGTTCTTGTTCTATTTTAGATCAAATATGTGTTTAAGCAAAATGAACCAACTCTGGTGAAAACCTACCAACAGCGTCCATTCCGAGTAAGTTGGGCATGAATTTGGTGAGATGGTCATCGGCTGCTGTATCAGCTTTCAGTGTCTCACATTCAAATGAAACTGAAACCTTCCACTTATCATGCTTCTTCTCTTCAACCATACCCACAACATCCTTCTGCCACCTGTTTGTTTTCAATCACAAATCCACTTTCAACCCAATAAAACAACCTACAACTCCCTAGCTTTATGATAAGATTAATGTGCATCCATCCATCCATCCATCAGCAAGAACTAACAGTAGATGCATATAGCTTACCCATGAGCATGGTCAGTGGTAGATATCTTGGCAGCATCGTGTCCCCTGCACTCCACCACAACATCTCTCTCTTTCTTACTCTGATCATACCAATTCATCCATATCTTACTTTATTCACTACATTTTTTCAAACTAAAACGACAAGAGAAACGAGATTTGATTTCAAAGAAGTGGCACTAACGTTATAGTCAGTAACAGTGAGCTTGATCAAGCGGTAGTCATCCCCATGGCTGCACTCCCTTACACATTCCAGCTCTTTAAACCCAAATTCATAAGCAAAATTGCAGTAAGTGGTAAAACTCAAATACAATTTATTCTACTTGCACCACCAAAAACTTCAACAGACAATCTAGTATGCTGATAAAAGGCAACAACTTGTGTATATAAATCAATCAAGAAATACTCTATAGCTTTCACAACACCACCCCCCACCATAAAACCTCGAATAGACATATCCACAAACACATGGAGGACACATTAATAGACATGCAAGATAATATGGTATGGTAGATTTAATAATAGCTGATACCAGTTCCAAAGAGGCCATAGCATATGGAGTTAGGAAGCTGAATAAAATGGCCAGAAATAGAGCCATTGGGCAAAAGGGCAATTGAGGCAACACCCTCCATCACTTTTTCCGTCCTTCCCTCCTTCTCTCCTTCTTCTCCTGCACCAAAAAACCATCAAGTAAGTACCATAGTAGATAACCCTATTCAAAAAATTACCGCAAGATCGCAACTTTTACGGTCTGCAATTTCCACTACATTAGGAAAACGACTCACCCATATCGTTTGCTCAGGGTTTTCTTGATATAATTACAAAAGAGGCGTGTTAGTATATTTTTATTTGCCCATACGACGTCGTTCGTCATAAATCCTACTATTTGCTCAATATTTTGCTCTCTCCACACTTTTTGCACTTTTTATTCAAGATTTTTTTTTATCTCTCCGCCCTTTCAAGGCAAGTTTATCTCTTTCCCTCGCGACCCGTTTATGCGAGATAAAACGCTTCATTCCCGCTGCACCATTTCACAAGTTCTACTGAGTCGGTTCTTGTGAAATTCATGAACCATTTTACGGTAAATTTTAGTTCTTGCTTTGATTTTTTACACTTTTAAACCAAGTACAATCTTAGATTTCTAATCCGCCGTTCATGTATTTCAGAAATTGGGAAACGGAATTTCAGCTGAGTTAACAAGTTTTATTGGTCTAGAACTATATCTTCATGGATGACTTTCTCTCTTGAGTACTAGATTTCACATAGGCAGTATCAGTTTTAGCTTTCAGCTTTTAAGTTAGGTATAGTAATGGCGGAGGTGCTTAATAGCCCACCGGCCTGTTCTAATTCTATGTACAGGAATTGCCACCAAACTCACTCGTATTTCTGTTCAAGGACAGATGATTTTAGAATCCATTGTTCTGCATATTTTAACTTGGGATTCAAATTAAAGATGAATTGTGCCAAAAATCATGGCTTTGGTGTACTGGCTCTAGTAGAGGGATCAAGGGCATCCTTAGAAACTGCTAAACAGAGGACCCCAGAAACTTTTTTAGTATACAAGTTATCGAAAAGTAGAAATTCATGTGTTATGCCTAATAAGGTTGCAAGCCTTGAGTTTGAGGCAGCTTGTCAAGAGGAAGAGTGTCTTAGTGAAAATGGCTCCCAAAAGATGTTGCCACCTTGGGGTGATTCGGCTGCTGATGAAGATTTTGATGATCCGAATAATTTGGATCATCGTTTAAAGATGTTGAAAACCATTGATGAGATTGGGGATGAGATTTACTACTTGGAGGAGAGGGATGAAGAAATACTATCACATAGGATGTTGAAGCTCAGTAGATCGAATAAAGTTAGGAGTGCGTTGGCATTGTACAGATCGATGGAGATTTCAGGTCTACTGCCTAATTCACACGCTTGCAATTCACTCGTCTCTTGTCTTTTAAGGAACAAAAGACTAGATGATGCACTGAAAGTGTTTGAGTTCATGAAGTCGAATGAGATCATCACTGGCCACACTTACAGCTTGATTCTAAAAGCGGTTGCCAATTCTTGGAGTCATGATGCTGCATTAGTTATGTTTGAGGAAGCAGAACGGGACGAAAGAGCCAAGAAGTACATGGACACGATTGTCTACAACACGATGATTGCAGTATTTGGAAAAGTGAACGATTGGGTTCGGGTTAACAGAATATGGGAAAGTTTGAAAGAGAACGGCCTAGTAGGGACGGAAGTCACGTACCGTCTATTGGTCTGGTTATTTGTGCGGTGCTGTCAGAACGAACTAGCTCTTGATGTGTATCATGAGATGATTCGAAATGGATTAAATCCCGATAATGATGCTATGGAAGCTGTTATAGGAGCGTGTACAAGGGAGGGGAAGTGGGATATGGCTCTAGACGTTATGCAAACCATGATGAACGGTGATCATAAGCCCAGTTTAATCGCTTGCAACGCCTTGATAAACTCGCTCGGGAAAGGAGCAAAAGTCGAGCTTTCGTTTAAGGTGTATGATGTGATGAAATCGTTGGGGTATACACCCGATGCATACACTTGGAATGGGTTGCTCTGTGCATTGAACAGGGCGAATAAACACGGTGACGCTATTCGTCTCTTTGAAAGCATTAGACAACAGCAGAATTCTGTGATGAATGTGCATATATACAACACATGTTTGATGTCTTGTCAGAGGCTTGGATTGTGGGAGAAAGCTATGAAGATTTTATGGGAGATGGAAGGCTCTGGATTTCCCGTTTCTGTTACGTCGTACAATCTTGTTATCGGAGCTTGTGAGGCTGCAAGGAAGCCGAAGGTGGCATTGCAAGTTTATGACCACATGGTTCGGGAAGAACAGTGTCCCGATGTCTTCACTCGGTTATCTTTGATAAGAAGCTGTATATGGGGTTCCCTATGGGATGAAGTGGATGAAATCCTTAATGTATGTTTTTTAACCGATCTTTCGTTCTATTTCATGTTAGTTAGAAGTCCATTTATATAATGTGTTTGTGTTTGCTGGTTGCAGGTTGCACCAAATGGATCTTTATATAATGCTGCTATTCAGGGAACTGTACATGAAAATGCGAGAGATTGGCCTCACGCCTGATGGCAAAACCCGCGCTTTAATGCTGCAAAACTTGCCAAAACATTGATCCGAGAATATCGCATCTTTGTGCCTGCTGCTGATGTATAAAACTAGACTAATCTTGCAAAGAGTGTGAAATTATTGATCACTTGATTGTTGATAACTGCAGTACAAATAGCTCAAATGGTTTTGAAAATGGATAAAAAAATCATAGTTTCTATCCGAATTATCATATATGGTATGTTTTTTAGTTCGATATTGAGATTGTGCTGTCTTTTGGTAATCTGGTACTTTCTTGATTCACTCGTGCTTTAGCTTCATGTCATTTCTGCAAATTTTAGATGAAACATGAGGAAGCGACTTCGACCAGACACAGAGTCGAAGGCCCTGAACGGGTTGATTGCGTAAAAAAAACACAACATTTTCCTGAATTGTATAATTTTTAAGCACATTTGTTCGAAAATTTTTTGGGATCAGAAATGGATTAACGAAGAAGGTAATGTTGTTATATGACAAATAAATTACAGACATTGCAGATATGTTTAAGATGATTCATTTCAGGAATATATTGGGCATTATATACTAACAAGGAAACATATAACAGAAGAAATTTGCCAATTGCTCATTCTGCAAATATGAAATTGTTCAATCTAAATCAAGCCTTAAATCTTCAATCAAAGAAAAAACCATGGATACATGAGTATACCCTGAAATAACTAAGTAAAATATATGCTATAGAATGAACACCAGGACCTGGATCAAGAATGATTTTTGAACATCTTTTTCATCTCTTGCTTTGCATAAACAAACAAGCCAATGTACGAACTTCAAGTGAGTGTAACCGATGCCAAAACTTTATCAGCACAAAGTCGAGCCAGAACTAAGGATCTATCAATGCGATTAAAATGGTTATCTTGCTTGGATATGGACCACCCTCGTTGCCTTTATGTAAAAAAATTCGTAAATTTGGAGAGAGAAAGACACATAAAAAAATGAGCGAGAAAGTAAAGGAAAATAAAATTGGAAACCACACAATTTCTGTTTACGAGCCTTTCTCCTTCTAAATTTACAAGAAATCTACATAAAAGAAATAGAGACGATCCATATCCATCCTGCTCTTGGTGCTGCATGTCACAATATCCGGCAGAGGCATTTGCTCTGCTTATTATCACATGACGATCCCTTTTCTGTAGCACGAAAATAACTAGTTCACTCAATGAATGAAAAACGGAAACTAAAAGGCATTTGAGAGATTACTCAATGAGGCAAGATGAAAGAGAAAACAAGTGAAGCTATACATCATTATACTAAAAGCATTGTGCTATCAAAATTTATAGAAGAAAAGTATGATTTCGAAGATAATTTTTTTCTGACCTTTTTCTATTTGAGGTTGAACGATAACGTGCATGGTCGTGACTCCTCCTGGAATATCACATAACGGGCTCCTACATTCTCCCACAGTTCTAACGTTCTCTAATATTCTTCCTGCACTTATTAACTTGATGTCCTTTACTGTATGTGGACTGTTTTCTTTCTCTGTTCGAAACAACTATATATTAGCATGTAATGAACAACAACCAGCAATAGCTAATCATTATATAGACACAGATAAATGCAAGATTTAACATTTATTTTCTTCTCGTTTGTCCATTTCTCAACCAAGTTAAGAAGCAACAAACGATTCGTGGTGTCACGAGATTGCTAAAAGACAGCAGCACGTGTTAGAGACTTACTCTTGAGCGTAACATCTGACTGCCACTAGTTCATACTTCACATGTCACAATATATCAAACTGCGGTGATCCAAGATTCTTGTACTAGGTGTACAAGGTAGTTTATTAACATAACGAGCATAGTATAAAATTAGAGCAGGTCTCCTGTCACCAGGTTCACGTGAACTCTTTTTTTTCAAAGTATACTGTTTAGCATACAAAGTATCAAGTTTTAAAAACTGCTTAGTTTTATGTGTTATTATTCTCAAAATCACTAAACTGCAAATCTTTGTACATTAAACAGTATTATTTTGTATACTAAATTGTTCATAGAAGGTTTTGTCGTAAAAATATGATTTAGTCGGCTTCAGAGACAAATGCTACACTAGCTTAGGTCAATCACATTTACCACAACCCCACTTTCTGCTTTTTAGCAACACATACAACTGAAACTCGACGAACCCCACCTACAGCCTAGGATTATACCTTACATGTTGCACTTATATTCATTTATGAATCATATTGCATTACAACAACATAAATTGGGTAACTTTCAGCAAAAAAACATAAAAATATAACAACATAAAAGACCAGTAAATCATTCATCTAACCTCTAGGCCATTCAGCTATGATATTCTCCTTCAAGGTAGCTACACTTGTAGCCACATGAAAGTTTTTCGGGCCGATATCCGATCCGTCAGTCAACCTAAACTTGATCTCCACTTGATCTTGTGTTTTAGACATCTTCAAACTTTTCCGAACTAGACTTCTTCAAAAAAATCACCAGGATCTTTACTTTGCTCTTCCACCAAGCAATTAATCTCCAAAATCCCACTCAACTCTATTTTATGCCAAATCAAGGATCCACTCAATCATAAAAGCCATCCATCTCCATTCTGCAACTGAAACGTAATTATAGAATAAATCAGTATGCACAAGTACCCCTTTTCAAAGGAATGTCAGCCTATAATGGAAGTTAAGTTGGAGCACCAGATGTAATCAATCATTATATAATAAAAAGTGAACGGGCCCATATGAAATTTACAACCTTAGAAACAAAATCTTTCAATAATGCTGTAGCACTAGCAAGGAATATGAAAAGCCCAAGAATATATAAATGCAATGAAACTCACCATTGATACAGAGGGATAGATAATGAATATGAAGCCATATAAAGAAAGTGAGCCACACTAGAATCTTACCACCAATTTCTTTCCAATCTTTACCTTTTTTAAAAACTGTTCCTTTTCTTTTCTTTAATTTGGGACACAGTACCAAATCAATCAAAAAAGTCAAAACAATCGAAGAATATTTAATTCCCATCAATCTTTTCCATGTTTAAGTGAAAATTCAAATCACAAATATTGCAATAACAAACTTACTTGTTATGGGGTCCTCCTCTTTCACTTTTCAAGAACCCCAACTATTTCAAGAACACATAAACCCCTGCTCCAGGAAGAAGAAATAATATTCCAATACGAACTACTGAAAAGTCTGAAATCCATCAGTTGTAAATTTGTATCAATAGATAAATAAACGCCAATTCAAATTAATTAATTAATTAATGAAGGCCAGGTGTTTCGTAGTTTCCAAAGTCTTATTAATGAATTGAATTTATTCTCCAAAGTCGACTTATTGAATTATGAGAGTATTATTTAGTGTTCAATTTATAGCTGATATTCCTCCTATAACCGGCAAATTAGTTGCGGCGGTACATCCTTTTTCCTCTTTTTGATCAATCGACAATCGGCCATTTTGATTTATGAGGCCTTGTTTACTTTTTGAGTGTCACTAAATACACCCCAAAATTCTCTAAACACACCCCATATGTTAAATATATCCCAATAAAATTAAAAAATTAGTATGCATTACTAAACACATTTCATTTCTTTCCTATTATATCCTTCCTCTATCAAAATATAAAAATAACATTTTTCTACCTTTCATTTTCTCATTAACATTTCTCACCTAAAAATACCATTTGATATTTTTGTATTCATTATTTTTTTACAAAAAATTTCTTAAAATATTAAATAAAATCAAAAATATATTATTAAAAATTAATTAAATTATTTCTACATAAATAAATTTTAAAAAATTAATTATAAAAAAATCGTCAAAATCATAAAATAGGTATATACGAAATAAAAACATAAAAAATCAACTAGATTTTTAAAAAATATTTAAATTAAAAAAACTAATAAATTAAATTAAATCTGTAAAATATTTTTAAAATAACTAAATCTAAAAAGGCTAGGTCTTGTATGCCGGGTGCACCATGCACTCATAGTGCATATTAGAAGCGTGCAATTTGTTATGCTAAAAATTACGACTTATTTACGTAGAAAAGTGCAACTGATAATATGGGAACATATTTGCATGCTTCTGTTTGGAATAATTGTACTTTTCTGTTTTGTATAGTTGCACGCTTCTAAAATGCACTATGAGTGCACGGTGCACTCGGGTGCACGTGAGACTCACTCGTATCTAAAATATAGTTAAATTAAAAAAATCTGTTAAAATCTGAAAAAACAAATTTAATTAAATTAATTTTGAAGATTTATTTTGTATTTTAATAGTTTATTTAGTTTTAACTGGTTTTTCAGTTTTTCTTAATTTACTTATTTTTGAAGGTTTAACTATTTCATTTATAATATTGTAAAATTTGATTTAATTTTTTTTAGATTGTTTTTGTTTTTTTTTTGTTTTTTTACTTTTTTTTTTATAATTTAGATTTTTTAAACATATAGTTATTGTTTTATTATTTTTATATTTTAATTTAATTTTTTCAAAATTTTCAATTATTTTTCCATGTATAAATTTTAAAAAACTAGATTGACAAAAAGTAAAAGGATGAATCTCAAAGTGAAAAAAAAATAGAGGACTAAAAATTAAAATAAATAAAATTTAAAAGATAAATAATACCCTATATTTATATAGGGTAATTTAATCATTATATATATATATATATATATATATCTATTTTTATCTTAAAATTTATGGGGTGTGTATAGAGGATTTTGGGGTGTGTTTAGTGGCACTCTTACTTTTTTTCTAAGGAAATTTATTTCTTTATATTTTCTTTATTTTTTATTACAGTCATCATACTTTAGGATTATATCATAACTGATAATGCAATTATACATACATACCATAGTTTATCTTTCATTTATGTTTGTAGGACTATAATATTTGATTATTTTATTTGAGTGTGAGTTTTGGAGAGACAAAAATTTTGTAATTAAAATAAATTTTGAAAACTGACCAGGTGAAAGTGAAAATCACACTTTTTTAAATTTCTCTCCAAAATCCATATTTCCCTTGCCATCACACATATTCTTGATTATTTTCATGCGGTGTATATTCTTGATTATTTTCATGCTACACCGCAGTACATTACCCAAGAATACTTTAAAATATTGTTCCACATACATTAGTGCATTGTATACAATATATTAAGTATGTGGTACAATATATTACTATACTAATTGACAGTGTTCAATAGTGTAGCATAAAAAAATCCGTATTCTTCTATGGCTCTCTTTTTCGAATTGTAAGATCTCAATGCTTATAGTCAACTCATTTGTGATTTATTGATTTCAACCGAAAATAAGGTGTCATAATCTTAAAATATATCCAAAAGATATATTTATATGACAAATTCTCTCGTGCACTATTTACACTAATTTTAATTTAGTGCAATTGAATTTCAACTCATTTTTTTTTTATTTTTTAAATTTTTTACTAGTTCTATTTTTTTTCCGGGCCCGACCCGTACCCGGCCCAAGTGGTTCATGACTCACTTAGCTCGAGTGGTTCATGGTTCACCCGGCCCGAATAGGTCATGATTTAGATTTTAAGATTTACTGTTTAGGGTGTAAATGGTTCATCCAAAATAAAATTAAATCCAATTGCACCAATTGCATCTTGTGCAATTGATGCACACAAGCATCCCTCTATTCATATACATATAATAACAATAATAAGTAATCATCACAAACAGCCTTCTAAAAGAAACAAATTTAAATATTAATGTCAATTTAAAAGATAAAAACGTATATAAGACGGTATAGTACATAAGATGAGATACAAATTAGCGCAAATCAACGCCACATCACACTTTTTTAAAATGTTAAAACGTCATTTCCAAATTATGATCCGTCTCACGGCAAATGTGTCTCAATTTGAAATACTCCCGCAACTTTTCAAAAACATGGGCTTGGCGTAGCTCACTGCCTCGGTTTCTTCTGTACTGTACTGCACTGTATAAGCATACTTTTCTTTTTTGAAAACCAAAACCATTCAAAAAAGTAGAAGCCAAAGTCAGCTTCAACGTACAAATTCAGAGGAAACCATGTCCATCTTTTGCATCTGCTCTCTAATGTCCCTCACCACAGACCCAAAATAAGTGAGGTGAAAATGGGAAGCACAAGACCTTCCCAATCCAGAAAAATTGAACAAACTCCCTGTCTTCCTGAACAAGTTATTATCCAAGAAATATTGCCAAGACTTCCAGTAAATTCGCTCTTGAAATTCAGGCACGGGCGTGTTTGTGAGTGGGAAGTTATTATCCAAGTTTATAGTTTGAGGACTAATTCTTGGAAAGATATTGAGGAAAGGGATGTTTCTCCGGTTGATGATGCGGGCGTGTTTGTGAATGGCAAGGTTCATTGGTACAGAATCGAGGACTGTAAATGTTATATTGTTTCGTTTGATTTGAATAGTCATGTTTATGGTGTGGTTGAGCTACCAAGTTATACTAAGGGGGTTGTTCATAGTTTGGGAGTGGTTGGTGGATGCCTTAGTGCGCATTTTCGTCATCCAAACGGGGGCTTACATATTTGGCTTATGAAGGAGTACGGGGCGAAAGAGTCTTGGGATAAAGTGGCGACTGTTCCCTACTATGATGATCCTGATTATCGTGAAATCCCAACCCCAATCGCGATAGGTCTGAATGGGGAAGTTTTACTCGTCTATGATTCGACTGTTGTGATTTATAATCCGAAATGTGGCGTGTTTAGGCATCCCCAGATAAGTGGCCTTGATGATATGTTTGCTTGTATTGAGTGTATGGGTATCTACTTTGGAATTTTAGCCTCAGTTGAAAGTTGAGTAGCAGAAAGATGAGAGCAATATATTTTGTAGTAATGATCTTCTTAGGTTTATGATTATGTCTTACTTCTGGTCATAGATGGTTGTATGTTGGTTTCTGAATCAGTTATGGGATCTACATAATGTCATTCTGGTTTTTCTCAGTTTTTTCCACTTATTGATATATGATATATCCTCTTATATGAGGACTGGCTTCTTGATTATGTTTTCATAGCATAAGCAACGTAAATTTAGTGCATGGAAATTGATGTATATAGAAAAAAGTAGGATCACTGAATCTTCAGACAAAGGCAAAAAGATAAACCAAATTAAGGAGTGAGCGAGCGACGAATTATTCAAGTAATTAAAATCAATCAAATTCCTCATTGTCAGTGGCTTTAAAAAAAAGTAACATTATAAACATCTCTTAGAAAATAAAGGTTCGGATTTCTTGAAATAGTTTAAGCCAAAAGTAACAGCAGTACAATACAACAGTAAAATAAACTGATATCAAATACAGTATCAAATTTGATGAAAGAATAATCTGCACATCTAAAATGTCTCGACAGAATTATACAAAGAAATACCTGATGTATAAGCCTATGTTGTTTCCTAACTCACCCAGGTCCCTGTAACAACCTTCAGATCTACCAGAAGATATAATATCAGCAAAATGGAAATAATGGGAGAATCACAACAAAATCTGAATACAAAATCGGGAAGGAAAAAAAAAACAAAAGGGAAAAGAAACATCTATACGGCCATTGGGGTCGAACGGGAGCCATATAGGAACTGCATCCTAGCTCTGTCCTTTCATGCACATGTGGATATGGGTGGGACCCCATCATGGAGGTCGAAAAATAATATTCTCTGCCCAACCAAAAATAGATGAATAAATGCTACTTGACAGACTGGCTTAGCAATACGATTCCTCTTCGTTAAGAAAGGGAGCACAGCAACCAAATACATAATAGATTCTCTCATATCCTCAGTTTCTCACTTAGTCAAAAATTGATAAATATTGTCTCCCAAGAGACTTTGAGCATAAGCCATAATGCTTTAGTCATTTGTCCTGTACTTTCATTGATGCATGTCTGATAGTAGGATCTTTACTACTCCATGATGTGGCAATTCCTTACGAAATCACTAGAGTAGTTAACATACTTGGTCCAAAATGGCCGCAGATGCTCAAAGCCAATCTCCAACCAAGGTTTTGACTGCCCATTGTAGTGAATCACAGCTGACTTTTTCACTTGTTCAATGTCGGTCTTTTTCTGATAGCCCAGCCCCAGCAAGTGCCAGGAGGGATCAATTGGGTGAACATGACCCCTAAAAGCAATCAAAGCTGGAGGCAGAGTTCCAAGTTTCCATAATGTAAGATTTGACTTCAGATTCTGCAATACAACCCGCCCAGATTAGAGCACATATATTATGGAAACTAATTAAGAGAGCAAGACTCAAATATTTTCTCATCTTATGTGCGTGAAATGGTTTCCCATCACGACAGTCACCCATCTCAAGCGAACTTGCTATTAGTAATTATTCAATATAAACTCAGAAAATTTCAGACATCCATCTATGACTTATCAAGTAGATTCTCTTCACTTATCAGCACAATCATTGTTGTGGGCAAAAGACTTCGAGGTAATCGGGCCAAATTACATTATTACAATTAAGTTTGTAAGAAACAGAAAAAATATACTCCCTCTTTCCCAAACTTGTTTTCCTGTATTCCGTTTTGGGCGTCCCATTCTTGTTTTCCTATTTCCTTAAATGGAAATTTCTACTTTATCACTTTATCACATAAAATACTAATAAATAACTCTTTTTAACCCCAACTACCCATCACTTTATCACTGTATCATACTACCTCCGTCCCGGAACACTTTGCACAGTTACTGTTCCGCTCGTGTTTTAGCGAGCGAGTTTTTTATTACTATTTGAAATGATAAAGTAATTTTAAAAAATGCGTATGACAGATGAGGGTAAATACTATCATACCCCACCTTAAAAGTTACTTTATTATTTCAAATACTAATAAACAACTCGCACGCAAAAATACGAGCAAAAAGTAAGTGTACTAAGTCTTCTGGGACGGAGGGAGTATAAAATATTAATAAACAATTCTTAAAATATTAATAAACAATTCTTTCTACCCCAACACTTTATCTCTTTTTCTTAAAACCCGAGCACACAGTAAACAGGAAAACAAGAATGGGACGGAGGGAGTATAGAATAGAGAATGATTATATAACCTAATAAGGTCAAATGGTATGACACATATGGATAAACTGCACTACTTTATTTCATTTAGCAATTGGAAGAGTTCAACCACGACAAAAGTAGATATGTGGATGCCAAAACTGATTATTCCTACCAAAGCACAAGAACGCAGGGAGTGACCGCCATATGTGTGAATTTCAAGTTTTACATTGTATCACGGTATTGAGAATGCATTGTTCAACATTGCAAAACTCCCACAGATGAAAATAGTGATGTACAACTTTGATTGCATAAGCAGTTGTTGGTTTCCACTAAGCAAGATATCAAGACAAGTGATGGATTTTGGATAGAAAAATTCAATGTACCTCCTTCATCCAGGCATGATAAGTATCTCTGATATTTGTCTTTCTCCATTCACGCAAGTCAAAAATATTCATCCCATACGCCCATGGACATTCATCAGGATTCAAGTTCTTCAAGATAAGAGGATGAGAGAAGTTGAAATAGTTCCTAAATCGCTTAGACATAACCCACTCATCTTCACCCTTGCAAGTTTCAACAGCTCCATTAACTTTTCCATTAAGGTCAAGTTCCCAGAGAGGAGACAGATCTTGCTGAATTACAACATCATCATCCAGGAAAACCACCTTTTCAAGGTTTGGGAATAGCTGCAAAAACAGTAAAATAATATTCTCAGCAGGCAGCACAGAGAGAGAGAGAGAATGGCGGGAGAAATAATAATGAAAACAATTTTCAATCATGTGGATAACTTAACAATACACAATAAGCTAGACCAAAAGCAAGGCTGTATTCCTCATGTGCCGGCAGTAAATCCTATTCATTCGGGTAAGACTGAAAGTAATTTCCACCAAATCATTGATCCATTAGACTATTTCTTTAGATTTTCGGGATAATCCCTTAATCAAGAAACTGGAAATGCAAGACCGAGAGAACAAGCATAATTGACTGGTAAAAATGATGAAGTATAATTCAACTAGATTTATTGACTAAACCCTCAGTAATGTCTGAATTTGTCTCAAAAGTCAGAACAAGGTTATTTGTCACAAATTGCTCAAAAAGTGATAATTTAAATAATTATATTACCCCTCCCCGCCCCTAGAATAATTTGCTTTCCAGTTGTCATGTATGCATAATGTTAAATAAACTAGGGCAGAAGATGAAAACAGGTTGTCATTGTCCAATGGATAGAAACTATTTTATATGTGATAGAAGCATAATTTATTAGTCTCAACCAGTTTTATTAATATGAATCCAATATAAAGAAATACGACACGTCATGACTCATTGAATATGTACATGTTCACTTATAATTGATTACCTCCGGAAGATAGATACGGAGATGATTGAGCAATGAGATATACTTTGGACTCCTAGCCTGTAATTTGGAGGCAAATGTCCGTGGGGTTGTATCACTAAGATTAGCCCCAGCTATATGATTTCCATGATAGTAATTTCTAATTGCATTGTGGTTCTCAACAGCTTCAAGAACTGGGATATTCTCTCTTGTCAACCAATCAAATTGATGCACACCTTTTACTTCAATTATAGCTGGAGGGGTAGGATGTAGAGCAAACCAAGAATGCATGCCTGCATAAGTTTTCTTGTCAGTTATGACATGGAAAACAATCTTTGAGGGGTTTGCAGATGATTGGACAGCAGATGTGACAACAACTGCGGCAGCGAGAATGTTGTCAGTTGACAACACAAAGTGATGGTAGGAGTTGTCAGAGAGCAAAGGAAGTAACTCTGGAGAAGGTAACTGCTTGCGTGCATGAGCATTAGATGAATATTCGTCGGTCAACCTCAATGAAAGGCAGTGAATGCCCTTAGGGACAGCACTAGCTGCAAAGTGTTTATTCATTAGCTCAGCAAACTTGGACTCCCTCATTTCCTTTTCAGATCTCTCCATCTGTTAGGAAAAAGAATTTTCAAACTAAAATGATAAGTGTGAAAAACAATGCCTGCCTAGGGTTTACATTAAAAAAAACCTTGATATAAGCATCAAAAAAATTATATAGAAATCTAAAATAAAATGTACAGTCCTTGGCTCCTTGCTAGCCACAATAGAATAAGATCATGAAAGAGTTATACAGCACAAGTACATACCATTCCTTTCAAAATCATTACAAACTCCTTTGAACTGTACTTGTTTTTCATTTCAGAAAGAAGCTGACTAAAAGATTCTGGGAGCTTCAAAGTGTCAGGGACTTTCTCATAGTTCACTTGATTCAGGATCTTAACGAAGTCCTTGACCAGCTTCTGTCATCATAACCACAATAACAATGTTTAGCATGTTTCTTTGATTGATTATTGGCATAAGCAATAATCTCAATAACAAATGATATAAAAAGATCTAAGCAAATGATAATAGAAGCTTACCCCAGAATCATTGTTTCTACCAAGAAGCTTTGGCCCTAACCGTCTTCCTAAACAATCTGGAAGCAATGCAAAAGCAAACTTGAAAACATGTCTCAATAGAAAAAAGAATTTTTGGCTACATCATGGAAATATACAGCTTAACTATGTAAAGAAAAAATGGGACGAGGAATTTAACATGGAGGGAAGAAAAGCAATAGACAAGATTTCAACGGAATAAAGTAACACTTCCACGCATACCTAGCTCTACAAACCCAATCACTGGCTTTAACATTAGCTTTTTCTCACACAGCATGAATGACTTGCTACATAGCAAGACATTTTAATATAAAAATATTATTATCTAAATGGGTCAATGATTTGAGCTGAAAAATGGGAGACGAAACTAATTGTCAGTAACAAATGAGTTTTGAACACTAAAACAGAACAGAACAGAGCTAAAAATAAAAAAACATAAACATATACTGAAAGTCTGTAGATTTCAATCGACAGTGGCATTACTCCAAATGCAGAAAAGGAAGAACTTGAAGCAACCTTAAGGGATTGTCTATAAGTGGGATAGTATAAAAATGGTTTGTCTGGAGAACATTTAATGACTGGTTGAATTCTAATATGGTTCTGCAGATAAGTGCTTTTTTTTTTCTTTGTTGAAGTTGATAACCTTGCTGCAGATCATGGGTTTATGCTACACTTTTGCTGCTTTAAACAACTCCATGCTAATAGATTGGTGTGCACAAGGTAGAGAAAACAAATGCAAAAACGATCAGCTCCCATCCACCAGAAAGGTGGATCACCATCTCAATTCCAGACTAAATTAGGACCACATTGTATACAACTCACATGCCATAGCAGAGAGAGAAAGACAAGAGAAATTGGCAGACGCACAAACACAGGGACAAGAAGCTACTTAAATTAACAATTTAAGGTTGATTAGATTCAAAATCTAAATCCTAATAAAAACCTATTTTAAAACTCCATGACGAACAAGGTGTTGCATGACAATGCAGCTCTAGGAAATTGCGGAATTGGCCAATATCACAGTGTAACCACACTTGTTCGTTCATATCAAAAGCTACTCATATCAGTAAGCATTATTTTCCATAAATCAAAACTTATCATAAAGAGTAGAATCATACTCAAGACCAACAGGCACAAATCACAATTCAAAATCCATGTCAGACATTAAAACTTCAGAAGCAAGACACAAACAAATGTCCAATACCAATTGCATGGAACAAACCGTAATCTAGATAAAACAAACATCATCACAAGATCTAAGTAGAGAACACCAATCATGACAGCAAGATATTAATCAAAAACTGAAGGAAAAGGACAATCTCTGAAAGTACCAATTGAGGAGCACTTGTTGACACCTTCAAGGGTGACAAGAGCTGTTAGGATGAACACAAATGGCAACAAAAACGCAAGAACCAGAATGCTATGGAACACCGTGCGGTACGAGATGTGGCGAGCGACCTTGATCTTCATCAAATCTCCACCTCCATTGCCATGTACTCCATTGCCGCTTGATGATATCGTTATACTTCTCATGCTAGGTGAGAAGTGCAGCTGCATCTTCCTCCACCGCCGCCCCTCTCCACCACTATCCTCCTATTGCCCCCTTTTACCCTCCTTAAATTCAACAAATCACCACTGGCACCACCACCAGCGCCGCCGCCAATATAATCAATCCTATTACTCTTCGAAAAGACCAGGGCCAAATAATTCTTCGAAATTGATAATGCGCACCTCACCAACAGATCCGGCACCAAAGCTATTAAACGATCCCGAATTTCCTCCCAGCTGCGAACAACACAGCATTGGGATTCCCCCGATAAAAATCCCGCCCAAATCCACTAAAACTAGGGTTTCAGAATGCTTCCCTGACTTCTTCGCCGATTTCCGTGTCTGAACATATAATGAATGGACGTATACGAAATCAATGCATCGATAAAATCATCACAGCGAAGCAAGTAATTAATTATCCCGTCTCTCTCTCCAGATTTTGCCGTTAATAGCTGGTAATTGAATCTCTGTTGGGGATCGAGAGTCCGACGAGTGATTGTAGAGGGAGAAAATATCGTTTATTTTACGGCTTTTTTTGTTAAATACATATGAAACAAAACAAATAAATAAGTGATGATTTATGATTAATAAGTTACAGCTGTAATATAATACTCTTTTTTGGTCAAAATTTAAACAGAGTTTGTCCCAATTTTTTTTTTTTTTTTTTGATCATTGATAGCCCTTTTTTTTTTTTTTTGAAAGGAAACGAATAGCATGTGTTTGTCCCAATTAAAATCACATATTTCCGTGTTTTATTTTGCAATTCATCTTTAAGATATGACAATTGTTATTAGCAATAATTTGTAATGTTATTTATGACATATGTCATTTATTAATGTCAACGAAATATAAAATAAAACAATTAAAATGGAATACAAGATAATCTTTGCCATGTTTGTTCTATAGGCAAAAAAAGAATTGTTATTAGAACATGTTTAGTAATGAGATGGATAAGATGAAATATGATGATATAAATATGTACTGTGTAAATTTGAGACTTGAATATACTCCTCTTTAGGTTTTATATTCAAAATTATCAAGGTGCGGTCAATTTTTTAGATAAATTAATTTATACAGAGCTTTATTCTAGCTTCAATTAAGGTCCCCGTTGATTAGGGGTGTAAATGAGCCGAGTCGAGTCGAGTAGTGCTGAACTCGAACTCGGTCGAGCCTAATTTTTTAAGCTCGAGCTTGACTCGAGAAGAAACTCGATATCTTTCGAACCTTTCGAAGCTCGACTCGATTACCTATATAATTTTATAAAATTAAATATAAAATATATTATTAAAATATAAATATATATATATTTAGTAAAATTAATGACAAAAATTTGATATACTCGAACTCGGCTCGAGCTCGACTCGATTACCTATATAATTTTATAAAATTAAATATAAAATATATTAATAATATATAAATATATATACATTTAATAATATTAATGGCATAATAGTAATTACTATGCAAGCTCGATTAGGCTCGCGAGCCTCTCGAGCTGAGTATTTATGAGCTCGAACTCGATAACTACTCGAATAGCTCGAACTCGACTCGACTCGATTATTGTCGAGTCGATTTCGATCTTTTTACAAGTCGAGCACGAGTAGCTCGCGAGCTGTCTCGGCTCACTTACACCCCTACAGTTGATGGACGATATGATTGATTTTTTGAATTAGTCGATTCCCGAATATCGAGTCATAAGAAAAATGTTAAAACACGGTTGGTAGATAAGATGTGATAAAATAAGATGAGATGATATTAAAAAATTGTTAATATGTGTTTTGTAAACGAGATGAGATAATATATATGTGATGATATACTAATAATTTAGACAAAAATTTATGTGAGACGAGGTACGATCAAATATAAATTATATCCATCCCTTTTAAAGTATTAAAGCGTCAATATTCAACTTATGTCCCGTCTTACAGTGAGACAATCTCATGCAAGTGTGCTTCATAATTTATGTATAACAATGTATTTATATAAACTTATGCTCACATTAATTTTTATATATATCTATAATCTCTATAATGCAAAACCTATAAAAGATGATGTGTCAAATGATAAAATGACATGGCAGCTGATGTGGCAAAGCCACATTTCTCTATTTCAAATTCCTCTAATCTCATTCATTTGTAGTGTTGTTTTAATCTCAACCATTAAATTTTTTTATTATTTTATATAAATTGTCACATCTCTTATTCATTTTTCTTATCTCTTTCTCTCTCTCTTTCACCTTTTTTTTTTGCAGGTAATTATTTTGATTCATTGTGATTATTTATTTTGTGTTTCATATTATGCAGATCATTCAAAAACAAATCATATTCTTATTTTTTTTTTTACAGATCATTCATATTGCGCGCACTGCATAAAGAAGATTAATTGCAAATTATTTGAAAAAGTATAGATGTCTAGATCATTCTAATTGAAGCATATTCAAAAGGTATTTGTAGATTCATTAGATCTTATTTGTCGATTTTTTATTTCATATAGCATTAAGAACATGAATGTTATTATTTATTTTTATTATTTTTCAAAGTTCTAATAACCATTTTTTTATTTTCAGATTTATATATTATTATGGAGAAGATTGCTTTTGGAGAATGAGGAGATTACACATGAAATTGAATACATGAAGATTATTCGATTTCTGCAATGAAGTTGATAACAATTTTGTAAAAAATTAATTAAAGGAGTAGATTATTGTAAATTTGTATGTGCATTGTTCAAATTAGTAGATCATTGTAAAATATACCTACCAAATTTCATTTAATGTTTAAATTGTTTGTAGCTTCTATTGTAAATTTCATACATTGCAATACTAATGATCTGTATATATTATTTGAATATTTGGAACTTATGTAAATATGATCAGAATTTTTAAATCTGTAAATATGATCAAATTATTTGTTGACCGTGAATTAAGAGATCTAAATTCCTAAAATTACTCAACTTAATTAATTAATGAAAATTGATTATTTTAATTTTAATTGCTTAATATTCCATATAGTTTTAATCAACTAAACTAATAGATTTAAAAAATTTAGAACTATAATAGAATGCTTCAATGTTATTTTAGTGTTAATTTAATAATATATTTCAAGTTTGATTTATTTTTTTTAGTGTAATATTATTCGAATGAAATTCATTACTCTATTCAGATTATTTTAATGTCTGATACTTTTGCATAGTGAATACTAATACTATAATCGTGTAATTTTTATTTGTATATCAATATTCTTTATTTAATTAAATATAATGTGTAATTAATTATAATTAATTTATAATATATTTACTAAAAATATAAAGTCAAAGTCCATTTAATTATAATAATTAATAATAACTAATTTATAATATATTTACAAAATATATAAACTACTATATTTTGAGATTATATAACAATTAAATCCCTGAATTATGTTAAAAGATTATGTGTTTAAAATGGTAGTATATCTTTTAATAAAAGATTTTTTCTATTAATTTATGGTATATTTTTTTATAAGAGTATTAATGCAATCATACTATATAAGGGAATGAATTTTGCTACACAATTAATAAATTTATTAGAGTCATACTATGTAATTTATGGATTAATTTATATAACTCAAAAGTAAATAAATTTAAATTTATAAATTGTATAAGATGATATTGCTAACTTATTTTTTGACCGTGAATTAAGAGATCTAAATCCCTAAAATCGCTCAACTTAATTAATTAATGAAGATTGATTATTTTAATATTAATTGCATAATCTTTCATATAGTTTTAGTCAACTAAACTAATATATTTAAAATTTTAAAAGTATATTATATTTCTAGAATTTGTGGGAGAGATTGTATACCGTATTTACTTTTTTTTGGTAAATAGGATTAGTATGTTGACAAGATAATTAAAACGATTTGTGCAGTTTTTATTTCAATATTTATTAAAAAAAAATTAGGATGTCTCCTTTAAAATATGTTACAATTTATGATCAAAAGAAAAAAAAACTTAAAGACAAATTGATGCTTTAATCAATCATTGAAAAAATGTGGTATATTTTTTTAGCATTAATTTAAGTATTACTAAATTAATAATGTGGCTTATCAATATATTTGCAATATATGACTTTTTCTCTTTTATACACCTCGAAAAGTGATACGCATTAAAAATGTTACTACTATTATTGAATATGCTCATGAAATATGATAAAAATTGAAGCTAAATCTTGAATATAAATTAATATATTTGGGTGAATCACGTCAATAATCGCGTTTGAAGCTAAGTAGCAATATAAATTAATTTATTTTAGTATTCAAGTTTGACATAATGCATAAATAAAGAAATAATTAATAACAAATCTATATAAAATGAAAAATCAATAACATCATATAATAATGTCAATCATTCTTTTTTATTTAAGTATATAAATATAATTATATGAAATCTTTTTAGAAATTTAATTAAATTCGGATGTTGATTTTTTCTCTTTTATTATGGACATTATTGATATTGTTGAGTACTTTTAGGTGTGAATTTATCAACATTAATTTTTTTGGGTATGTTTGACTCATTTTTATTAATTAAATAAACATCAGTGTTCAATGTAGAGATGTTAAACGGGTTGACCCTAACCCATTAGGGCCAGCCCTACAGGGCTGCGGGCTAAACGGTCCCGGACCTTAAGCGGTTCATTTTAAACGGGCCTCTAATAGTTGAGACCTAACTCTAACCCTAGCGGGTTACGGGCTAAACGGGCCACCTAACGGGCTCCCAAAAAAAATTTAAAAAAAAATCAAAAAATGTTCAAACATTAACATTACATAATGACAAAATTCGATCCAGACTGTCCCATCATCTTTAATAACTAATGTTCAAAAGTTCAAACATTAACATAATAACAAATGTTCTCAGCCAAGTATAACAGGAGAATCAACATAAGCTTAGAAGTAAACATTCACTTTCCAGAAAAGATCTTCAAGCTCAAATAATTCATTTCTTAGGTTGGTTGATGATTAAATAAACTCTCCGCAACATCAAAATATTTCTAAATAACTTGATTTACAATAAAAAATAAAAATCTCAATAGCATTAAGGAGTGACTTAAGAGATACATATAATCCTACAAGATCTTGTGACTCGTAATCAATTAAATTAAACAAGACTATGGAAATTGCTAAATTATCTCAATAGCATTAAGGAAACAATACCTTTAAAGTGGCGATGGCGCTGCGGAGATGGAGAAACGCAGCGATGGAGAGGCGGCGATGGAGAATCGCGACGATGGAGAGGCGGCGATGGAGAACCGCGACGATGGAGAATGGCTTGGCTGGAAGTAGATGATGGCTGCGCAGCCTGGCTGGAAGTGGATGATGGCTGCGCAATGAGCGAATTTCTAATTTTCTAACCTAATTTGTAAATGTTAAGTTTTTATTAATATACATATTATATTATTATATATATATATAATATAAGCGCGGGCTAAAAAATTCGCCCGATTAACTAACATGGGTTAGTTTGTTTAGCCCGGACTAATCGGTCCGGGGAAAAAAGGCCCGATTTTAAACGGGCCTCCCATTGCTCGGCCCTAACCCTGCATATAATAGGTTTAAACGGGCCGGGTCTCTAGTTCAATGTATCAATTTATTCAAAAAAATTAGAAAATAATACGTGGAATCTAAGATTTGAAAATTCGGCTTAGTTGACTTCTTTAGATGGTAAAAATTTGTCAGAATGCATAAAACAAGATAAAATTAATAAAAATCCATATAAAATGAAAGTCAATTGCATTCTATAACCATTTCAATCATTTATAATTTAGGTATACAAATATAATTTTAGACATAAAAAAGTAATAAATTAATTCTCTCAATTATAATTATATTTCATTATATATATATATATATATATATTGTGTGTGTGTCTTTAATAGTGTCTTCTCACTTATACATGTTTATGTATTCTTTATAGTGATATAATTAATTATTAATTATTTAAAACCATCTCATTTAAGAAAAAAAATGATACGTAGTTTTAAAAAGACTTGATCAAATTAAAACATATTATCTAAAAATGTGATTTAGGGACATTAATATTTTTAAAATTATGGATCAAAGTTTAAATTACAATACTGTTCAAAATTTAAAATTTAAATATACATTTAAGATAGCGAAGATTATTTTAATATTATGATGTTTTTTTGTTAAGTATTTAAATGTACATATTAAGAGGAATAGTTAAATTATTTAGTAGCAGTATGCTCTTGAAAAGTATTAGGCGTATGAACATTTCGAAAAATTCTATGTACTTTTTCGTTTAAATTTTTATTGGATTTATTTGTATAAAAATATTATAATTTATTTATCTTTATTTATAAATTTAATTTATTAAAGAACTAAAATGAATATATTATCTTATCATGATTAGTTCTTATAGTATTGATTTTTTCATGGATAATATTATTTTTTCAATGGAAAAATATTGATTATTTAATGTTACAATTTTTCATGTTTGCATTTAAAATCTCTTTCATTGCAGGATTTAGGGTTTAACGTGAAATGTACACGTATGGATAATTGCATGAGAAAATACTTCTTTGAAAATATGCTTAGACTCCCTAATTATTGGCAGTAAATATATATCTTTACAAGTAAGTTTTTGCATAGGGTGAAACAGTGGGAAAATATTATTTTAAGGCCCGTAATTTAGGGGAAGTGACAATTTAAGAACAATAAGTTTCAGCTCGGGAAAAGTAGGATATTAGTCTCTCTCTTTTTGGCAAAAGTAGGACATTAACCTTTTTTTAGAAAAATTAGGACATATAAAATAAATAAAAAAATCAACTAGGACATTAGCTTCCATTTTATTGGCTCTCTAGAGTTAAAATACTCTATGTCAATATTGAAATAATATACGTCAGTATAAACATACACATTTTCTCTTATGTGGAGAATTATATTTATTATATATTTGACTCAATTACAAATAAAAAAAATTAAAACTCAATCAAATGCACAACATAAAATTAGATAGTTTAATTTTAACATTAAAGTGTTAACAAATTTTATGGTGAACCAATGACTTTCTTCAACTTAACTAAATGTATTCAATTATTTAGTTTAGAATTACTTACATTATCACTTTTAATATATCTCTAATATTTATTATTACAATATCAACTTAATGGAAGGATATTAACTTTTTTCAGTTTCAGTTTTGAAAAGTAGGATATTAACTTTTTTCTGACAAAAGTAGGACATTAATTTTTAGTTTTTTTGGCAAATATATACTATTTTTCTCTCACACACGGGCCTAAATTTTCAAAAAACTTAAAATTTACGGTCCTACTTTATGGAAACTCAAAATTTATGGATCTAATCTTGCGCAAACTTAAAATTTACTGGCATACTTTTGTCAAATTGAAACTATCTAACTTACTTTTCCCAAACTGGAACTTATTTTCTTAAATTGTCATCCTCATTGTTACAAACATAAATAATATGTTTTTCTGTTCAATTACATAATGTTGTCTCAAGAGTGAAGAACAAAGAAAATTAAAAACACTGTTGCGAATTATGATGGAAAATCAAAATTACAACGAATATTGTTTACAAATATGTGGTTAGAAATTTGTGATTTTAAACATTAATTTATTTTGTTAATGTATTAATATTCTCTTATTCTGTGTCAAATAATTACATCTTTTTTTTTCTTTTAAATACAATTTACATAGTAAATTAATATATTTTTTGTATTTTAGATATTTAAAATATTACTATTATTGAATATAATTAATTTAAGCTAAGTAAAATTTGAAATATTTGATCAAAATTTAATAATGTTTGCAAAATGAAGTTTTAGTCTGGAGCTAACATAGAGTTGCTTTCTATTGATTTTCTCTATTAAGTGCTCGGTATTACCAAACCACCGTTTTATTTTGAGGGAAGGAGTATGAAAATTTTGTATCTCGATTCGGATGAGAGACCTTGTAAGTATACAACAAATGTGTTTACAAATAATTTTTTCAAACTTTATAATTTAGATTGTGTGTGTATATATATATAGGTGTAATTGCAACCAGATACATTTTTTTGAAATGTACTTGCAACTAGGTACATTTTGGTTGCACATATGTGGGTACAATTGCACTAAGCTTTTAAAAAAAATATACCTATGTGCAATTTCCCATATATATATATTATTTATGAATTCATTTATTTTTTTATAGAGTCGTCAAATATAATAACATATAAAATTATATTTTGCATATATGATTTTTTTTAATATTTTTGAGTTACAAATTATTTAACCCTAAATAATAAAAAAATATTAAAATATTATTAATTATTTTATTTAAAAAAAATATTTCAGCCCGCGAAATTCGCGGGCTAACACTAGTATATATATATATTAAAAAAAATGTGTGCATGTAGTTTTAATGTGTTATTTTTAAATATTAGATGAATGTTAAATGTTTCTTATATAATTTATGTTTTAATGTTATATTTTTTATACTTTCTATTTAAAAATTGGAAAGAGCGAGTCTCGTGTCTGAATTTTTTTTCATATTAAAGTTAATTTTATTCCCTTTTATTTACATTAATTATTAATATTATTTTATTATTTAATTTTCATCAAAAAAACAATTTAATTTATATTATGCGTAAACACAGTAAATATGTCAACTATTTCCACATTTTCAACAGTCGCAGTGTAGTCAAAATGAAGTTGCTTTGCCGAAGGCTTAAGCAACCACGTGGCTAGGTGCACCTTATTTCGGGGATCCCATTGCACAGAATTCCGATCCCCGATTTATTAGGCAGCAGCAGCACGAGAAAGCATAATGCTACTGGTACATGACAACGTACTCCATCTCTCACTCTCTCCCAGATTTTTTCTCAAATCACCTTCTTATTCACAGTATCCGCCGTCGATTTTAGAGAGAGAAATTGTGCGAGGATAGTGGTAGACCAGGAATGGCGACTTCATCCACCGCAGGAGTGGCGGTGCCGAACTCCGCGTCCGCCAGGTTGATTGATTTCACCTCCAGAAGTAGGAGCTCGAATGCGCTGTTGTTGACAAGGTTAAAGCCCTCATTCTGCATCAGGTGCGTCTCCGGTGAGCCCAAGCAGAGGCTGCGCGATCCGATCACTGAAGAAGGTCATATTTTGCTTCAATTTTTTTGAATTGGAGTTCTAATGATTTAGGTCGAGTTTTTGTTGTACGGCATTGCAGTGAGGTTCTAATCTTAGTTAATTCCACTTGCTGTTTTTCGCTGAACCGATGATTAGATTACACATTCGTGTTGCAATTTGTTTAGTATTTGCTGATCTGTAACTTTATTGAGCATATGTATCACAAGTTGAATCCAGAAGCAGAAACTCGTGAATTTTGTTTTGGTTGAACCTACTTGAGTATATATTGTTATACGAGTTTTGTGATGGTTTCAGGAGTTCTCAAAATTTTGAGGTTTTTTCCTCTTGAAGCTGCATCTATTGCCTCAAGCATCAAGTACCACGCAGAGTTCACACCACTGTTTTCTTCTGACAAATTTGAGCTTCCCAAGGCTTTCTTTGCCACTGCACAAAGTGTGCGTGATGCACTGATTATTAACTGGAATGCAACGTATGATTTTCATGAAAAAATGAATGTAAAGCAAGCCTACTATTTGTCTATGGAGTTTTTACAGGTCGGTCTCTTGAGTATAACCGCAATATTGCAGTATTAATGTGTGGCTGGCAATTATAGCTGATATCAACTCTTATAGCTCTTGCAATTGATGTGATTTTTCAGGGTAGAGCATTGCTAAATGCAATTGGTAACTTGGAGCTCACAGGTGCATATGCTGAGGCTCTGGAAAAGCTTGGCCATACGCTGAAACTGTTGCTTCTCAGGTCAGTATGTCTTGTGGTAATGTCACTTGCACTTGAGTTATTATAAAGTTACCTCTCTTTTCACTTTTGATTATTGCCTACTTTAGAATATAAGTTCATCATATAAATTTATCTTCTGATAGTTAAATTTGACTTTTGATTTTCCAGGCTTCCTTGCAGCTAGTAAAGATGTAGATTGATGGGAAAAAATTATCATACAATATGTATTATACTTCCAAAATCTTTTAATGTCAAATGACTTATCTTTAGAGGAAACTGTAGCTGCAACAGTTGCTCCTTTAAAACATTTTTGGACGTTTTACTTACATTAATGATGAGCCGCGGTTTTTTTTTTTTTATTACTTAATGCTTCCTAGGATATCAGTATCTTCTAAATTTAATTTCATTTTTCTTACAGGAGAAAGATGCAGCTCTTGGAAATGGGGGTTTGGGTCGGCTTGCTTCCTGTTTCCTGGACTCTTTGGCAACTTTGAATTATCCAGCATGGGGTTATGGGCTTAGGTATAAGTATGGCTTATTTAAGCAGCTAATTACAAAGGATGGACAAGAAGAAGTTGCTGAAAATTGGCTTGAAGTGTGATTTCTCATTATTCAATATTTATTTCATTTTCATGTTTCACTCTTTTATTTATTTGATTTTTCTTATATGGTGTTTTCCTTTCTTCTTTAATACCCCTTCAATTGACGACATTGTCTAAATGCTAAACCTCTGCTTTCAGGTTGGCAATCCCTGGGAAATTGTTAGAAATGACGTCTCATATCCTGTGAAGTTTTATGGAAAAGTTGTGATGCTTTCAGATGGGAAAAGGAGCTGGGTTGGTGGGGAGGATATAGTTGCTGTTGCTCATGATGTGCCAATACCAGGATATAAGACCAAAACAACAATCAATCTTAGATTATGGTCCACTAAAGTTCCTTCTGACCAACTTGATTTATGTGCTTTTAATGCTGGAGAACACACTAAAGCATGTGAGGCCCAAGCTAATGCAGAGAAAGTAAGTTAATCTGATTTATGTACGTTTCTATATTTTCATTGGCTTTCTTTCTCTATTTTTAAATTATTCTTGAGATTTATATTTTTATCATAACGTTGATAGATAACTGGCGCATATTTTGCAAGAATAATATTCTGAATCCTCCTGACATCAGATTTGTTATATACTTTACCCTGGGGATGAATCAGAGGATGGAAAGATTCTTCGACTGAAACAACAATACACTCTATGCTCGGCTTCTCTCCAAGACATTATTTCACGTTTTGAGAGAAGATCTGGTGGAAATGTAAGATGGGAAGAGCTTCCTGATAAAGTAGCTGTTCAGATGAATGATACGCATCCAACACTATGTATCCCAGAGCTTATGAGAATTTTGATGGACTTAAAGGGCATGAGTTGGGATGAAGCGTGGAAGATTACTCAGAGGTATGTAATAGTTGCTAACTTGCATCAATGACCATTCAGATAGTTAATCATATATACACTGGTGTTATTATCTGCATACTTGACTGATTTTAGACAATCTTCAAGTTTATACATGGAAAATAAATCATTTCTGACTGAATATTAGGTGTAGCAAATGGCAGAAAAACATTATTTTTCTCTCTTTTTTTTGGTCATGGATTGAAAATCCAGCATTTGTGATCTCAAGTCTAAATTAATTCATTTGACATGCTTTGCAGAACTGTAGCATATACGAACCACACGGTTCTGCCTGAGGCCCTGGAGAAATGGAGTCATGATCTAATGCAAAAACTACTTCCACGACATGTAGAGATTATAGAGATCATTGATGAACAGGTAGAAAATAATGAATGTGCTGAGAAAAATTAAAAATCTTCATATGCTCCTAATATATACTTGACTGCTTTATGTTTTATATGCACCTTTCAGCTAATTGGAGAAATAATATCAGAATACAGCAGATCAAATCCAGAAATTTTGGAAAAGAAATTGGTAGCAATGAGAATCTTAGAAAACTTTGATCTGCCTGCTTCTGTTGCCGAACTATTTGCCAAACCAAAAGAGAGCCCAATGGTAGATATTGATGAGGAGGTTGAAGCTTGTGATGAAGCCACAATTACTGATAAAGATGAATCTACAGTGAAGGAAACACAGAAGAAGAATAAAGCTGTAAATCTGGAACCAGTTTCTATACCTCCAAAGATGGTCAGGATGGCAAACCTTTGTGTTGTGGGTGGCCATGCTGTGAATGGGGTTGCTGAGATCCACAGTGAAATAGTTAAGGAAGAAGTCTTTAATGATTTTTTCCAGGTAAATGTTTCTAGTGACTTGGATTTGTTTCTTTGCAAGCAAGAAGTTCATCTTAACGTTAAGTGGTTAATCTTTTGCAGTTGTGGCCTGAGAAGTGTCAAAATAAAACAGATGGGGTAACACCTAGAAGATGGATCCATTTCTGCAATCCAGATCTAAGTGCTGTAATAACTAAGTGGACAGGCACTAACGACTGGGTTCTGAAAACCAAGAAATTGGCAGAATTGCGGAAGGTACTCCAGGACTCTTTAAGTACATTTTTCATGCTGATTGAGATATTCATCAAATTTAGCTCATTATTAATGTTTCTAAATCCTGTTGACAATATGTTTTCTTCATATGAATTCTGTGTTTTCTTACTCGGTAAGATTTATTCTGACTAGATTGAGTGAAATGATCAATCAGTTTGCCGATAGTGAGGATCTTCATATTGAGTGGAGGGCTGCAAAAAGAAGCAACAAAACAAAGGTGGCATCATTCCTCAAACAAAAAACTGGCTATTCCGTTAACCCTGATGCAATGTTTGACATCCAGGTCAAATTCCCCCCTATGTCTTCCTCTCCGCCTTTATTTTGATCAGATGATTAGGCATTGAGCTGATATTCAGGTTATTTATTATCCTCCAAAGTGTAATGCTGTTCATTGACACCATTTTTCAGATAAAACGTATTCATGAATATAAGAGGCAGGTATTAAACATTTTGGGAATTGTTTATCGTTATAAGAAAATGAAAGAAATGACTACAGCTGAAAGGTAAATAAATTTTGTTCCTCGGGTTTGTATATTTGGAGGAAAAGCATTTTCCACATATGTGCAAGCCAAGAGAATCATAAAATTTATCACGGATGTCGGGGCTACCATAAATCATGATCCAGATATTGGTGATTTGTTGAAGGTACGAAATATCTTTTTAATATAAAGTCGAGTAACTGAGCTTTCTTCATCCAAATCTTTAGTGGCATTGCTCGATATATGCTGTCCTGAAGTAGTGGGTACAACTTTTTCCTTATTCTGATTCGTTTAGTCTCTCTGTAGGTTGTATTTGTTCCAGATTACAATGTCAGTGTTGCCGAGATGTTAATTCCTGCAAGTGAGCTTTCACAACATATCAGGTAAGGAAAGCTCATACATGAAATCCTACAATCATGAACCCTGAACCCTCATTCCATGGTACTTTTGCTTGATTAATAGATGGTCTGCAAATAAATAGTTTCCAAATTGAATGGAAAGGGTGAATCTCATTAATTTGGAACATAAATATATCTACTTATAAAAAGTGTACTGTTTTTTGGTTTGCACCAAGTAAAATCTTTACACATAGAAAAAATTATATATATGCATAATCTATTTCATTTACCAAGCGAGATACAATTTCAAAAAAATTCCAGTAACATAATTTCAAAAAAAAAAAGATCTCCAGTACTGCTGGAATGGAAGCCAGCGGAACGAGCAACATGAAGTTCGCGATGAATGGTTGCATCTTGATTGGAACGTTGGATGGTGCCAATGTGGAAATTAGGGACGAAGTAGGGGAGGACAACTTTTTTCTTTTTGGTGCTCGAGCTCATGAGATAGCTCAACTTAGAAAAGAAAGAGCTGCAGGCAAGGTATATGCAACTTTATCCCTTATTCTCAGTCTAAGATATAAGAAGTGAAATTATGGTCTATAGCTTTATCATATGTGCATCAAATTTAAATGTTTTGGCTATTGCAGTTTGTGGCAGATGAACGCTTTGAGGAAGTCAAAGAATTTGTGAAAAGTGGTGCTTTTGGGGGCAACAAGTATGATGAACTGATGGGAGCCTTGGAAGGCAATGAAGGATTCGGTCGCGGCAACTACTTTCTCGTCGGAAAGGACTTCCCCAGTTACATCGAATGCCAAGAGAAGGTTGACGACGCTTATCGCAATCAAAAGGTACACAGTATAGGCAATCACGTCTTCACTCGTTTCGCTTCTTCCAGACATTTTGATTTTGATGTTGTTATTTTTTGGCAGAGATGGACAAAGATGTCGATATTGAATACAGCGGGTTCGTACAAGTTCAGCAGCGACAGGACAATTCATGAATATGCAAAGGACATATGGAACATTGAGCCTTTGCAAATTAATTAGAGGTCAACTGGAGACAACTTCCATTTTATTCGAAACTTGTATCTTAGAGAAAGAATACCACTAAAAATTGGTAAATTATGTATAACAATAAGAACAATGGTACAGGGCAGTAGATTGTATCGTACTGCTTCAGTACTTTTTCAAGCCTCTCTATGCTGCAGTTCATGAATCGGCTCACTCGCTTACGAGTCTTGTTGAATGGTTCACGTGTGAGTCTCTCTTCCACAAAATAGTCGACTTCGATTCCTCGTTCTGTTGCATCAGACTCATCTTCTCTGCAGAGTGTACCCCTCCTAACGACCTGACAATGGTGAATTAACATGTGAAGTTCACGACCTCTACAAAACCGATTTTAGGATCTGAAAATAGAAAGTCATTTCTACTTTGAGATTTTGAAAATCGATTTTGATATATTATCGAACTTTTCAACACAACCAGTACAATCACACTGAATAATAAACAATACAACATCATTCACTCTTACGCGTTGATTTTGAAATAAAGTTAAATCTCACCCTATTTAAAATTTCAAAACAAACACGCGCCATGTTATTTATCACAATCTCAAAATCCATTATAAACTCAAATCAAACATCAACCTTAGGAATAATCAACAATCTAAAATGCATTTGAAAACCTATATAGCCTGTACAGAGTATGTTGCAAAAATTTTTTAACGTTAAACCAAGGTACAGGGTACTAATATCCAGTTAACCAGTGATCCGGAAGTACAATTTGATCCAAAAAACCATAAGCAGGGACAGAAATGAGAAACAAAATCTACACTTGATTAAACAAGTCTCGACAGACCAACCTATTTCACGTGGCAACAGCAGCAGCTCCATCCTTCGGCGCGTGCTTCTTGACCATCGACGCATGTGTTTTTCCAGCAAGGTGATACTTGAATACTGTGGCGCTATTGCACACCACATTACATATATCGCATGCATGCACGGATCCAGCATCTGCTCCTCCTGCCAAAACTCTGCTTTTCTTTGTTTCCAAATCCATCCTACGGGCAGCTGCCCTCTTTCGAGATTTTTGAGAACTAGACTTTTCTGGATTCTCTTCGGGCCCGATGATTGGCTTATCTGCAGGAGCTACAGCTGCAGCAGAGTCTGGTAAAGATGTGGATGCAGCTACAGCAGCTGGGGGAGCAGCAACAACTACTGTCGGGTCAACTATAACTGTAGGGGTAGTACTAGTAGTAGCTGTAACGAGGGGGGCGGGGGCCGGGGCAGGGGCAGGTGCAAGTTTTGCTTTCAATTTTTCAAGATTTTTCAGGTGCTTCTTTCCCAATTTATGTTGATCAAGAACACCACTGCTGTTGCAATCAATCTTGCACACCTCACACCAAGCAGGTTGCACAACCTTCTTCTTAGGACCTTTTTTCCCAGTATGTCTTTTTTGCACCCGGTTTGTAATATTAGGTGTAGGTGTACTCACACCCTGAGGCAAAGGGAGAAAATTACTTTCTATTTGATTTGATAAGACAAGGAATGTGAGCATTAAACACCAACAGGCTAAAGCATGAAGTGCTTTTTGGAAAAAAACGTGAAAATAAAAAAGCCAATCAACTAAAAAAAGTGATTTTACCATTTCAACTCCACAAAATTGTAAGGCACTTAAGATCTTTTTAATAAAAACCGTTTCGTATATTCTAGAAGAAATGCCTGCAGAGGCAGTATTACTCCCCTTATGACTCATGCCTTGAGCACACCTCAAAGAACTATGCCAGCTAATAACCCACATAAGTTTTAAACACGTGAATGTATGCCATACCCGTGTCACGACTCACGGATGGAGTAATATATTTGTCTAGTACACACACACCTGTTTCAAAGGACAGCACATGTAACAATTCGGTATATCCTACTACACATTCTTTCAACTTTGGATATGGACATATTTAAATGGTTTCTCTGAGGCGTTATCTTTATATCCACTCTTCTAGTCATATTTTTAAATTGATGGCAACAACAAGATGAAAATATCTTATATCTGTGATACTACCAACAGAATAGTGACCTCTTTCATATTCGTTTAAATTTTATCTGTTTTGTTAAGAGACCAACCAGCTACCAACTAGCAATACAGAAGTAACAAGCAGAATATTAAATCCAATATATCAAGACCTCAGAAGTCAATGATAGCCCAGAGGACAATTAGACGCAATCCACTTGAAGTTGCTTCTAAGCAGAGTCTAGGTTTCATGTCATCATTTTTCAAATACAGGCAGTTAGTAAGAACACGTCAAACAGTAAACCAGGTACCTAATCCAGGTTTTCAAGGCCTCATACACCAATGATTTCACAGTCTACAACCAGAATAAACATGGAATCTTCAGCAGACTTTTTATATCAGGCTGTGTAAAACTACCCTACGTGACACATTTTCTTTCTCAAATTCATAGAAATTAAAAACTCATCCATAAACGAACCCAAAAAAAGCATTGAATCAAATCACCAAATTCTCACAGAACACAGCTACTGCGAGCTATATAAGGAAAAATAATGCATCGAAGAGTAGCAAATTCATAAAGCAAAAAAACAGAAACTTTTTCCAGGCAAAGAATGATAAAGAGAAAACCTTACAGCGGCATAGTTAACTGCCCCAATTTGCGAATAAGTAGCTGCCCAATTCACATTTGGGTCCGGATAATAATAAGCAGCAGCAGCAGTAGCAGCATCAACACTCTGCTGTGGATCATAACCGATTGGTTGCTGCACGTAGTTCACGGTTGCCGCCGGCTGCGTGTAAGTTACAGTTGCCGGCGGCTGCGCGTAATTTCCGGTTCCAGGCGGCTGCGCGTAACTCACGGCTGCCGGCGGCTGCGGATACTGCGGAGGCACATATGGAGGGTCCACTCCCGGCGGCTGCGGCTGAGACAATGCGTTATTGGGATCAAAGGCAGGTGGTTGGTAATGATCGGAAACAGGGTTGTGAGGGTGATTGGCGGCCTGACCGGTAGATAAATTAGAATTAGGGTTAGGGTTTTGCTGCATTTGAACCCATTGGTTGTACTCCATAATTCAGAGATATGTTTTCACAACAACATTGAGACAGAAGAAGAAGAAAATTGGACGAATCACGAGTCACGAATCACTACTCTTCAATTTAACAAAGGACAATGCAAATTCTACGATACCAATTCTAAGAATTTGGGTTTCTTTCCAGTTATTATTCTCCTAAAACAAAAAGGAAATTAAAATAAAATTTATGCAAGGAGGTGTTTGGTTTGACGGGAAGGAATTAAAATAAATTACATATTTTAAAAATTAATTTGAGTAGCAACGCCTAATCTATTTATTAATATTAGGTTGTTTGATTGATAAACACGGATAATAATAATAATAATAATTATAGGTGATTAGATGTTAGTTGATTTAATTAAAAAATTTTAATAGTAAAATTACCATTAACTTTTATTTGTATCAAAGAAAAGTTTATAAACTAATAATGCTTAGAGTAAGTTCTCGATGAAACTTGTTTATAACATAAAATTTATTTTTATTATACTTATAAATTAATATTATTATACTACTACATTAAAAAATAATATTAAATGTTATTGATATTAACTTAAAAGAATAGTTGTATCAGTTTATAAATGTAATGATATCAATTTCATATTATAAGCAAGTTTTACAAGAGTGTTTGTATAATGCGTGATTATAATATGATAAAAAAATTTGAGAAAATTATGATATATTTAAATACTAGAGATTGGAAGCTTAAAAGGTTATATATTAATTTTTAGGTAATCACTTTCGTAATTGGATATAAAACCACTTTCATTCCATGTCAATTCTTTATAAAACTTTATACCAAACACCCCCTAATTGTATTCACAAAGAAAATAATTACATGTAAGATTGTGTGTTATGGTTTGAATTACGTGTGAGATTATGTTATGCAAATTATGTGTGAGAATATGTTATGTCAATTAAACTGAGTTATGAAGAATTAATTAATTTACAGTATTTCTACTCACTAATTATATTAATTTTTTTACCTCACATATATAGACAATATATTTTTAATTTATTTTCCTTTATTGCATTTTGTTTTAAATTCACATGAAAGAGGAAATCAGATGGTTAGAAAATGTTCCAAAAAAGAAAAAAACTCGTGTAAAAAAGAATGGTACTGATTTCTAAAAAGAGTGTGATAAAGTTTACATATATATTATGTATTTTTTTTTTGAAAGGTACATATATATTATGTATAGAATTAAAGATATGGAGCTTATTTGGTTATATGTAAGTCTAATATGTCACATTTTGATGGTTATTTCATGTTACACTGCTGGACAGTGCTCAACAGTATATTAAAACATTATACCATATTTTTAATGTATTGTACTGTAATATATTAATGCATATGGTATAACGTGTTAAAGTAGTGTCGGACAGTGCCCCATTCTGTAGTATAGAAAAAATTCATTTTGATTTAAAGTCATGATCATTGTTGATGCTCTTTTCCACCGCCGTTTAAACGTTCTTATTAACATAATAAATGTGACTATTCATGTCTTATATGTAAGGTTCTAGTAGTATTTTTTCCTTTCTCACTCAAGATTCATGTCTCATTCTATGTTTGATAAAATTGAAACAATATTTACAAAAAAAAATTAGCTTGATTTTCGAAAAAAAAAAATGGGACATGCATAAATCGAAAATGGGGTATCATACTATAATTCATCAAAAACCCTAATGAAAATTCTCACTAGAAAAAGGGTTTAAATTTGAAAGACCTATCAACCTCTTTTTTCCAAGCCATGCATGATCCAACTCCTGCATGACAATTGACAAACACATAAACCTAAATTCAATTTTATAGTTTTGCAAGTTGCCATAATTTTAGAAGTCAAGTTCCATCAATGCAAAGAAGAAGAATAACCTCAAAGAGCAATATTCCTATTGGTTTTATCTCATATTTCAATACTCAAACAACAAATCATCATATACATGATATCATAATAGATTCAACTGGCACATTATAGAGAAGGTTCTAATACTTTCTAAAAGAAGGCAAAAAACTAAAAAAGTGATATCCCAACACAATGCCAGAACTGTTCCTATTGTTCTTGCTTTTTTTGCCAACTACACTTTATATACATATCTAACAGAGGGAAAGAGTAAATCTGAAATGAAAAGCACCCACAGATATAGTAACTATCTAAATTAAGCACTTTTAGTCACTTCTTCAAACACTCAAATCACTTTTGGATCATAAGCTCAAGCAATTAGCATCACAACATGGCATCAACAAATGAAAATCCCAAAAGTTACAAAGTGATCAAAACCTGTATTCTTTCATGTAATATGAACAAGTATAGACAAATGCAGCAATCTAACCAAAACCAGAACATCAAAAATATGAACTCAACTTGCAGAATTGCAAGTATATGTGTCTCTACTAGAAACCTACACCCCTGAACACGAACACATTACCAAAAAACGACGTTGAATCTAATCATCGAATGCACCCAGCTTTCAGTTAGTGAACACAAGCGTCTCAGCCTCGTGGCTCCTATCAATCCTCCACGGATGAAATCCAACGTCGTTTTTTATTCCTTCTTCAACGGCTGCAGGGAAGTTGAGATCAAATGCATCATGGATTTCAGCAACTTCTTGATCCACAATCATAGCCATTGATTCTTTCTTCTTGCTTTCAATCAGTCCATTGAAATGGGCCCTCTTGTGACCCCCCAAAGCTTGACCCGACGAAAAGACCTTGAAGCATACTAGGCATTCATATTCCTTGTTTCTACATGACTCCAAACTCACGCCCCCCTCGCTCGTACTTTCCACATTAGCCTCATTGCCATATAAGTTCTTCCCAAAACCAGATTCATAAACAGAACATATTGCTTTCTTCCCATAGTTTGATTCAAATTCTGCAGATTTGGTAGAATCAAAAGTCCTCGAATCATCAAAATCAACCTTCATTTCATTTTCATCACTAAGCATCTCATCATCAGAAACTTCAGTACCAACATTCTTTTGATCATCAAATTCAGATTCACTCTTTTCAGAACTATACACAAGATTCCCAGAAATTTTCTCACTTCTAAAAGATGATTCACCTCCTAAATACACATAACCATCATCACCAAACGACTCTGTTTCACACTTTACGAAACCCCTCACGCCCCTCGAAAGCATGATCAAGCACGTCGCAGCCTCCTCCGCCTGCCCAAGCTCGAAAACACCCGGTTCAGACTCATTCGAAGCACTCTTATACCCGATCCTCGACCTTTTCCTTCGAACAGGACACAAATTGTCCAAATCAGATAAGGAATCAGTAGACTCATTACTACGCATTCTTGATTTCTTGGAGTGGCTTTTCATGTGACCAAACACAGCCCTAATCGAATTAAACCCCCTCCCACATTTCTCACAATAATGCACTTCCTTGTTCTTGATTGAATGACACCTCATATGACCTGAAAGAGCTCTCAATGAGGGAAACCCTTTACCACATTCTACACAAGAGGACCAATTTTTCGTAAGGCCGTGTTTGGCGTCAGAATTAAACCTCCAAGATTTCTTCGGATTCTCCCGCAATTGATAATTCGGATTTTGATCAACATCTGTGTTGCTATCGCTTTCCTTGATCTTTTCATCACTCGGAAAAGCAGAGTTGAATCGATCATCATCGATATCACCATCGTCGTCGATTTTGATCTCTTTTGCTGCTTTTTTAGAAGCTGCAATCTGGGCCAAATGAATCCTCATATGACCCCCCAATGACTTCCCGCTTACGCAGATTTTGCTGCATATCTTGCAAATATACCTATGTTCTTGAATTTCGCCCATTGCCACAAATTTCCCTATCATTGATCCAAGAAATTAATCAACAACAATAACCCAGATGACAAAATCTAAGAAACCTCAATTATAACCCCAATTCTACAGAATTTAAGCATCACATTGAAAGAAAAACAGTCGGGAATTCAAATTACTCAATCAAACAGAGAAATTACTTGAATTTCAGTTTTCAGATCAGCAAAATCGAGCTTTCTCGTGAAGCTGCTACGTTAACAGTGAAAGCACAATCAGAAGGAAGGAAAGAGAAAAACCCTAATAAAATTTTGAGCAAAAATACAAGATCTGTTACAAAAGAGAATCAAATGGAAAACCCTCATGATGAAATGGTGAATTTACTCTCCCTTTCAATTTCTAAGTTGCTAGCCTAAATGAAATTCATCATCTCAAGTGAAGAGTGTAAAGAGAGTGGTTACTTAAAGGGCTGTTTGGCTGCGAAAATTCTTGTCACTGGAATGAATTTATTTGAATCTTGATACCTAATATTGAATTGAGTAGAAGAAAGCCTTGCATGGAAGCAAAGACATGCCACGAGCACTCTATACATACTTTCACGAGTATGAATTGTGTGTACTCGCTGGAAAGTGCAATTCTAATAGCAAATTTCTTTATTTCAATATAAATATATTTAAAAATGAAGGTAAATAATTTTACATTGAATTTACTATTTTCTTAACCTGAAAATAATAATGACTTTTATAATTTGGAAAAGACAATGTCGTGTATGTATCAGGTGCACCATGCAATTCAAATGTATCTTTTAAATGTGCAATTTATTTTTCTAAAACCTTCAAATTGTTTTACGTTGAATGTCTCAGTGTAAATACGTTGAACGATTCTAAAAAAAAAAGTTGCACGTTTAAAAAATGCAATTGAGTTGTACGGTTCATCTGGTGCACAGAGGACCTAATCCTTTGAAGGATAGGACTTTGATGAAATTTGTTCATAATATGAGTAGTGCTATCAGTTTATAGGTATTTATATCAATTTTATGGAAGAATTTGTGTTAATTTAATCAAGTGTTTTTAAAAATCGGTTGAACCGCCCGGTTGAACCGGTCGAACAGTGAACCGCTCATGTCGCCGGTCCAATTACTCCTTAAAAACGGTTAATCTGATTTTATTGTTTTTATTATTTATTAAATCATTTTTTTTATTATTTTTTTCTAAATCTCTATGTACAATGTTATTGTTTTTATTTCAATATCTTTTTTTTCTCTCATAAATTCATTCACAAGTCATCAATTTCACTTAATCTCTTACCGCCGTCACATACCGTGTAGAATTAATCCACAACTCCATCATCTCTAGTCTCCAAACTCTATTGTATTTATAAATTAGTATAATTTTAATTTTTTATGAATAAATATCTATTTTTTAATGTAACATACAAAATATAAAAAAAATATGCATAAATTAATTTAACGGTTGAATCATTTGGTTCAACCGGCCCAACCGGATTCAACCCGTCAAAGAATCGCCTTAAGAACATGGTTTGGTTTGATCGCATGGGTTCGATTATGAAAACACTGATTTAATCTACCATATTATTGATCAAACAGTCCCTTCTTTAGGGAAAAAAAAAAGATTCGATAGATAATTGCATTAATATGTAGTTGGAGTATATAGAAAACATCTATTTGAAAATTTGATTTTTTAGAATAACAAAATAAAAGATTGATACTTGACCAAATTAATGAAAAAATGACATGTCAGACGAAACGTAAGATGAAATAAACTTGGATGTGAGCCAAAAATTTGATGCCTTTAAAAGAATTACATCTCATATAATTTAATTTTATTCTTTTTCTAAAAGAGGGGCAATTTAATTCACATTCTGACTAATTTCCCCGCTTTCTGGATGTAGATAGCGCCTAATTTTAAAACAAAAACAACATATGTATATATGACAAAAACTATTCACATTCAAACTCAACTCCCCGTTAAAATAGTGTCCAATCAAATCAATTTGACATATTACCTAAATGGTAGATAATTAATTAAAATTTAAATTAGATTTTATAGAATTTATATTTCATTAAATGGAAGAAAAAAAAATCAAGTCAATCAATTAGACATCAGTAAATTTGAAGGCGTCATTTCACCCTTCATTCATTTCATACACCAACATAACATTTAAAAGAGTTTATTATCTTTGTAGTTCCATTTTTATTTTTTTATATTAAATTCAATAATTTCTTGTTGCAATCACATTTGAACACATTAAACTACGGGTTAATATTCGATTTTGAAATGCCTGATTTTCTGGAGTTTTCGTAATAATATATATGTATGAAGGTTGTTATATCATCAAAAGGGAAAAAAGTTCCAATTTGTTCAATTTTATGTCCCAAAAATAGGACTATAAATCAGACACGACATTTAATAATTGAATGAATTCAAAGCAAAAGTACTTCTCAGAAAATAGAACTTATATATCCTTAATTCTCTAATCACTATGCTTATGTGGATTTGAAATATATCATGCACCAGAAACGAATTCTTTTATCCGGGGATATGCTAATTCAATTAGATTTTAAAAAATTAATAATAATAAGGCCCAAAGAAAGCCCAATGCCATATGAAATTAACTAGCCCGTTCAATCCTATAAGGCCCAATATTGAAGCCCACGTCGACAGAAAATTGGGCTCTAAACCATAACGTCTAAATAAACCAAGACAATGATGAAGCCAAGAGGGAGGAGAGGGAAAGTTGCATAATAACAGAAAAAACAGATTTAAATCCCCTTATGAAGCAAAAAAAGTAATGTCATTAATATAAATTGCAAAAGGAACATATAAAGCTTCTAAATTAAACCAAAATAAAAACACTCGACGATCCTTCAACTAAGAAGATCATCGGAGAAAAAAATCAAAACTTATATCCTGGTTTTTTTAAGTGAAACAAAAAAATAATATATATATAGAGATATAGTAAAAGAATAGAAATTTGGTTGCCTTATGTTTGCTCCACTTACAAGGCTGTCTTCATCAAAGTGTAATGCTGCATTTAGACAAAAGCGGGCATGTCCTTGAGCCAGGCATCGAGTGGCTTCCCGATGGAGTAAACGATAAACCCGATTTCCCTGAGCTTATTTGCATCCACGACGTTCCTTCCATCGAAAAGAAAGGCTGGTTTCTGCATGTTGTCGTACATCTTCTTGAAATCGAGCGTCTTGAACTCCTCCCACTCTGTGAGAATGCACACAGCGTGTGCGTCCTTAGTGGCCTCATAGGCGTCCCAAACGCAGTGAACTTTCTTCCCGGCTGAGGGGCTCATTGGCTGGAGATGAAGGGGGTGATCCCAGTCGAATTTGTTCATCGAAAGGTCCCTTTGGATTTGATCCTCTGTAACCTGAGGATCGTAGATGCTCAACTGTGCCTTGTCCCCTAGAAGCCCCTGGCAGACGTCTATTGCTGGGGTCTCACGGGTATCACCCGTGTCTTTCTTGAAGGCGAAACCCAAGATGGCCACCTTTTTGTTAGCAACCGTGTTGAACATGGATGAAACGATCCGGTTTACAAAACGGTTCTTCTGATAGTCGTTGATCTTGATCACCTGTTTCCAGTATTCAGCAACCTCAGGAAGACCATTGCACTCGCAGATATAGACCAAGTTCAGAATATCCTTCTGGAAGCAGGACCCACCGAATCCAACACTTGCGTTGAGGAACTTGGGCCCGATTCTTGAGTCCTTACCGACAGCATAAGACACTTCGGCAACATCTGCTCCCGTGGCCTCGCACAGAGCAGACATAGCATTGACTGACGAGATTCTCTGGGCCAAGAATGCATTAGCAGCAAGCTTCGAGAGCTCAGCGGACCATAGATTAGTCGTAATGATGCAATTTTCAGGGACCCAATGGGCATAAACAGCTTTCAACGATTGAACAGCTTTAATGCCCTCCGGGGTTTCCCTGCCTCCAATGAGAACCCTGTCTGGGTTAAAAAGATCTTTAATTGCAGTCCCCTCTGCAAGAAATTCGGGGTTAGATAGAATCTGGTAGTTTATTCCCTTGCTGTTGTGAGTCAAGATTTTCTCAATAGCCTCAGCAGTTTTCACAGGAACAGTAGATTTCTCAACCACAATTTTATCGGACTTAGCCACGTCAGCGATCATACGGGCTGCACTCTCCCAATATGTCAAGTCAGCAGCTTTTCCAGCTCCAAGACCACGGGTCTTGGTAGGAGTGTTGACGGAGACAAAGATTATGTCAGCCTCGAAGACGTGCTTCTCCACATCTGTGCTGAAGAACAGATTCTTGCCTCTGCACTGCTTCACCACGTCATCAAGCCCTGGCTCGTAGATGGGAAGCTGGTCACTGTTCCACGCAGTGATACGAGGAACAGAAATGTCAACAACAACCACTTCAATTTTAGGGCACTTCAGTGCAATCACGGCCATAGTAGGGCCTCCCACATACCCTGCTCCAATACAGCATATCTTCACCATTTTTCCTTTGTTTCAATACCCTGGAGAAATAAATAAATGCTAGTTTCATCTCAGATTGTACTAGTTTCATCTCAGATTTACTAGTTTCATCTCAGATTATACTATGTGGCAGAATGCCGTGTTAACAAATAAACAAAAAAAAACACTTTCCAACGTAGCTCATATAGTCATCAGAAATAGAAATGTGCATCCATAAGGAAATCGTCCATGGAACTAGAAATGATCATCAGATTTATAATTGCATGGTCCGATATTCATGAACAAGATATTGTAGCAGAAAGTGATGATTAAAACATGACAATTACCCAAGTTACATATTATCCAGCATGTATGATGAATTTCAAACTACCACTCAATTAGACTCATATTACTAACACGATCAAAATCCAGGAGAGATCAGATCTGATGTGTACCACCGACGCATCATAAGAAGAAAAATATAAATTTAAACATAACAATCGATTTGAATATGAGATCACTCGGTACCTTGATCACGGTAAAACATTTCATCTAATGAGCTTTAAAAACCATTACTTGACGTGCTAGCTAAATCATATATCAACCGCAAACTCAATTAGATCTATTAACATGAAAAAAAAAATCACAAATACATATCAAACACAAGAGCAAACAGTAAAATTGCAAAAACACCGCAATCGCATAAATTGCCAATTGCTCCGTTTCAGATCAAGCATAATACGCACAAACTGAACCGCAAATCAAACGATTCACATTTACCCGCCCTAAAATAACAACATGCAAGATCAGGCACACAAATCAATCAAATTTCATACGAGAAGGAAACATTTACCTCCAAATCGCTCGATCCGTCACCTCAGAGAGAGAAAAGGGTCTGTTGAGTGAAATGCGTGTATGAAAGAACACATACGAAATCGGACAAAGCGGGCAGCTCCTTATATAGTCATTGGGGCTGTAAAATCTACAGGGGGAGACTTGAGTGAAAGGACAATAATAGCCCCATCACCAATGGGTGAAATGTGAAAAACCACGGGTTTGCTGAGAAGACTTAAAATACCGAAATTGCCCATTTAAGGTGTGTTTGGGGAGTGGTGTATTATATTCTACGCGTTTTGACTGGCGGTGCATGCACCACTGTCAGTTGGGTGGTTGTACGCTGTGCTTCGTCGATGGTGCGCCAACAGACTTTGTGGGAACTCAGATGGGTCGGTTTGAACCGCCCGGGTGTTGAAATGTCATCAAATCAAACTCTTTTCTCTCTCTCTATTTTTTCTCTCATCTAATTATGTCCTTTAACTACTATACCATTTTTAGCAAATTATATTATTTAAAGCGTGTTATTTTAATTTATCTGGATTATTGCCTTTCTTTTTTTGGTTAAATACTTGTTTGTGTAAAATCTTGCGTGATATTACCGTTTCATTATAATAAGAGAAGGCCTTGTGTGAAATATTGCACACTAATGATTATGTGCAATACAACATAAATAAGATAAAAATTGTCAAAATTTGCGGGTCAACAGGGGCGGGCCAGGTCAGGCGCGGGTAGGTGATAACTTTTGAAGTTGTACACCCAAGTGTAGGTTTGTCTCAAGTAATAAAATTTCTCGGAAGTCCGAGTGTCGAACCACAGGGAGGTTTGGAAGAAAATATGTCAACCAGTAGGTAATAATTCAAGGGTTTATATAATATTCTAAATACTAGAGCTTTGGGATTCCACTTTAAGTAAAACACTAAAATTATTCTTGGCTATCTTTGATAACTCAATTAAAATCTAACAATCAAGTGATTTTAATTGTAAGATAAAACATTCAACACTTAGATAATTATGAAGATTTTCTTTTAGTTAACTTAATGAGTTTATGAAATCAATTATTGATATGTAAGGCTAAGCATTCATTGTGTCAATATGTCTACAATAAATCAAAGTCTTAACAATACAAAATAGTTTACATAATTCATTAAATAAATAAAAGGATTGTACCTTTGATATCTTTATTGACAAACCAAGAACATTACTAGTATCTTACTAAAGCTTCATCCTTAGCTCTAGCAAAACACTTAACTACTCATACTAATACAAATACAACTCATATTTTTGAGAGAGTTACTAGCCTAATGATAGGAGTATTACATGAAATTGGATGCCTCCCAAAGGTTGCCAAAGAGCCCTTTATATAGGCCACAAGATTGTGCATTGTAGGGACTTTTGCAATCAATTCGGTGACCTACAAAGATTGATAATTTCAGCCCTCTATCCGTCCGAATCTTGACTTTCTTCCTGAAATAAGTCTTGTAGATCTTTGAGTTATCTTTCCATAGAGACCAAGATATAAAATTCGGATTTGTAGTTTGAAATATATGACTGAAATAGTGAAGTAGCTTAATCTGCATTTATGAATCTTGGCAGATTTTGTTAACAAATTGAACACTCAATATCTCCACTTGTATGAATTTAATGGTATTTATCTTTTTACACTCTGTTGACACGCCTCTTAGCTATTCATTCCAGTTGGTCTTGTGTCATTTGGATGTATTGGTGAATTATTGTGAATAAACTTTCAGATTGTGTCATGTGCTCTTTGAAATCTGGAACATTTGCATTGATTCACCTTTTCACCCTTAAAGATGACGTTTTTAATCTTTTGGACCTGAAGACAACTTGTAGCCCAATGGGTTAGTAATCCAATGCAACTAGAATTGGGCCAATTGGATTAGTGTAGCTCAAGATATTGTCCAAATACAAAAATGTATTTTGGATCAAAACTTATTCACAAACTGGACAACAATGTAGTCACGACTTTTTTAGTATAATTGGACCCCAAACTTGCAAGATTGGACCAATATGACATCTTATAGTTTTAGTACATTATCTTAGGTGTCCAACAACATCAATATCCTATAATTTGGATAAGTATATCTCAAGTTATGACCTCAACAATCAAACAATACATCTATGAAAATTATATATGAAAATGCTACAAATAATATCTTATAATAACCAAAATAACACATGAAATGGATATACCACATACATATTTAAACACTAGTCAGCAGGGCGGGCAGCACGCAAGCATTAAGCTTCAGGTTGGCGAGATCGAATATGTATTTATAGAATGATATCATTATCAAATATGTCTTGTAGCCTTAGTGGTTCAGGTTCATTGTTAATAAATTTGGTCACGGGTTCAATTCCTACTGAACACATAATTATTATTATTTTTTTGTCAAATTTTTGTGTGTTACTACATCTATGTACAAGTGTTACTACATTGTTATATTGAAAAAACTTCATATATTACGTAACACGTAATAAAATATATCGTAACACATAAATATTCATAGGGTAACATAGGTCACAAGGTAACACATTATTGTTCATATGGTAACACATGAGTATTACAACGATTTATGAACAGTATTACATATTACTAAAAAAACATATGTTACTACATGAACAAAAAAGTGTTACTTATGAAGAAAAACGTGTTACCACATGAACAAAACCAGTACAAGCGCGAAAAGAAATCTCAAGTCCAAAATTACAGATTTAAAGAATAACTTGATGTTTTACTACATGAACAAAATGAGTGTTACCATATGAGCAAAATAGTGTTTCCACATAAACAAAAACCAGTAAAAACGCGAAAAAATTATTAGTCTAAAATTACAGATTTATAGAACAACGTGAAAATAGTGCAGAAGGATCTGAATTTCAGCTCACACTTTGTGTTGAGGGGTAATTCAAACACCACACACATATTCTCATTTCTTCTTGCAGAATCCACATCAAAAACTAAATTGAACAACTTTATTTTATTCAGTGATCGGAGCGAATTGAAGAAAATTAAATTGGACAAGAAATTAGGGCACGAACGAAGAAGAAAAACCTGTGAAATCCGCCAACAATCTGAAGAGAAGGGGAAGAAGAAGAAACCTAACATCGCCCGTGCTGCGCGACGCGAAGAAGATGAAGAAAGTCCATTAGCCCACCAGCAATCTGCCCTAACCCGTCCTCTTGACCCGCGAGAAAAAAAAAAAAAAAAAAGGCTCAATTGCACATATCATTTGTATGCAATATTGCATACAAGTTTTTGTCTTATAATAATTACACTTTTATGCATAAGAAATGATATATTTACAAACAAAATGATTGATCTCTTCTTGAACAAATTAAGCACCAACACTTATGTGTATAGGACGATCTCACGATTTCATTTAATGAGAGGATCATATTCTTGTTAACAAGTAAAAATATAATATTAATACTTATTGGAGATTCATCGTTATACACCTTGTAAAAAATATGGGATAATATTTGAAATAATTTTGTCTCATCTAAAAATCTGAACTTTAGAGAGATGAAAAATTAATTTTTTATTTTTTTTTTCAAACATCCCCCTTCACTCTATCATTTGGAGATGGTGGGCGTGAGCGAATGACTCTAATATCATGAAAGAATTATATCTCATTTGAAAGTTCGAATTTATAGTGAAGTGTTGAATTAATTCGTATATTTAATTTCCCTACCAATATCACACCAAACATCTTCCAATTTTTTTTGTTTTGTTTTGATCGGACAAAGCTAGTTGTTAGTAGTTAGTACACCAAGCACTCAAACACTCAACAAATTCACCAAGCCACCTTATAACTCTTATACTCCAATTTGTTCCCAAAGGGAATCGAACTTGGGTCTCCCACTCAATTGAGGAGCTCAGTAACCAGGAGGGCTAAGCCACCCGGTTACCAAACATCTTCCAATTGCGTGGGTTCGAAATTTTTATTAGGTTTTGATAGGTAAAATTATAGTTACTTCAATATGTGTTTTTTAGTTCGATTATAGGCAATTGCTTAGCTTTTGATTTATTTATTTAACATGCCACATGCATAATATTTGTATAGTCGTCAATAGTCCCATAAGAATATCGAATCTATATATTGTCCATGTGCTATATCTGTTCAATTTAGGTTGTTGGGGGAACTGACTATGGTCTGCAAGTTCAATATTTATGATGGCACAACGTCTAATAGTTTGGATGGATTTTTGTACTTTGATAACGTACGCGAAGCTCCATAAAAAGATCAAAGTAACTAGATAGGGATGAATAAATTAAATTATTTGAACTTATCTCAATTTTCATGTTCAATTTCATTAACGTTCGTTTTCAATTAGATTATTAAATAAGCTTAAATATAAACTTGAAACTTTATAATATTTCGAATAAGTTAAACGATTAGGTGTTTTGCCTCACTCGATTAATTTTTAAGCTCAAACTCGACATAACAATATAACTGATTTCAATTTTGTTAAAATAATGGATGCTTAGTTGCTTATACAGATAGACAAAAACCCTCATTGGGTGTGTTCATAACTTGGTATTCAAAACCCCAATTATCCTTTTTTATGAGAAAGATAGAAACACAAACCAACGATATTTCTAAGAATCATGCTTTAACTAATTGAAAGCATGTGGAGCTAACTTCAAGATTAAGAATGGGCTGAATGCTGATCGAGCATATGAACTCGATCCAAAAAAGTGTTTGAGTGACATTTAAGCCATCATGATAGGATCATAATAACTTCATTCATTGCACAAAAAAATATTTAAAGTTGTGTTATAAAACTTGTATCATGAATATATAAGTAACAATTATTTGAAGAGGCAACTTGCATGAGACGGTCTCACGATGAGACGGAATATAAGTTGGGCATTGACGTTTTAACACTTTGGGAGGGGTGAATGTGATTTGTGCTAAGTTATATTCCGTCTCATGTATGAGATCGTCTCATAAGAGTTTTTGTCTTATTTTGAAATATTATGGGCCAAGCTTTGTGCCTGTCCCAAACGTTATATTCAATTCTTTCACAGAATTTAGCCCACATAATGTTTTAAAGCCCAAAGTAAGTAAAAATGTTGTAACCCATTAACTCTCACATTGTGTTATTTTAATTTATTAAATCACGTTTAGCTTAATTTTGGTTTTCTATAACACAACCTTTTAAAAAATTAACTAATTTTAACATTTATTGTAGCCTGAATTATTTATAGAATTTAAAATTTTGGTACGTGGGGGAGTAGTATTAATTGTTGAACAAAAAATTGTATCTATATTTCAAATCATTAAACCCTTCTTAGTATATGATATGTTATTATTGACAGTCAATCATGTTATAAATCTGAAAGAGGATTGTACTAACACACAAGATGAACGAAATAATTATTGACTATTCATTAGAACACAAAAATTTAAAACTACCTTGTTTATTTGAATTGGGGAGCGTATAATGGTCCAATTAAAATTTTTACCTGCAATTATTGATATAAATCATGATATTGATTTCTTTTAATTCAACATTAGTAGTGGTGTCCATAGTACTAATTGATGAAAATTAAAGTTGAATTCCCTACTTGTGTAATAAAATAAATAATTAAATATATCATAAACAATGAAACAAAACAAATAATAAAGAACGGTTTTTTTCCTGTGCATCAGTTATACCGTGCAATTTAGGTGTATTTTTTAAAATATACAATTTTTTCACATAAACGTTCAACTTGTCTACACTGAAACATACAATTTGTTCAATATAAAATAAATTGAGTGTTTCAATATAAACAAGTGAAACATTTCACTTAAACAAATTGCATGTTAAACAAATTTTAATATAAATAAATTGCATGCACCTCACTAGCACGACGGTGCCCATGACACATACAACACTTTGCTAATGATAAATTGCAAATAAGTATGGTTACAAAAAAAAAAAGGTTAAAAGATCATAATTAAATCATATAAGCTAATATGGTGACTAAATTTGAAAAATAATACATTTTTATGAATTTAATTACAAATTGGTACAACTAACATTAAACAATACACAATATAACAAAAGTTCATTTTCTTTTTTCTAAAGTAATGCAATTGGAAGAGATCCAACGATCAAAATCACGTAAATATTCAAATCATAAATCCAACGCTCCAAAAAGACGGACAAAAAAAATAGCCGTTACAAATCGAGCGTCCACAGCTCAACGTTCTTTTCTTCCGCATTTTCTTCAATTCGCAATTCCTGTATGAATAAACTGCCATTTTCACTCTGAAAGCCCTAGAAATTTTTCCACCATTCAAACAGAGGATTTCCATTTTTTTTCCTCTATATCTCTCCCTGAAAACCGATAATCGGAGGAATTGTCCGGCGAATTTCCCCCATGGCTACGAATTCGAGAATCGCCGGACCAACTACCCCTGTGAAAGAAAAAAACATCAGATCTAAAATCAATGAATCAGTACGATGTTCGGAGAATGTGAATCCAAATGTAGCAAGTCCTGGATCGAAGTTCTGTAATTCACCATCGCTCACCAAGGTTGAAAAGAGCGCCAAAAAATCTGCTTCGAAAATTTGTAACCCTAACCAAGCGTCGTTTTCTTCGCCTTCAGGGAAGAAGAAGATTCGAGAGAGGAAGTTCGTGATCGCGAAAAAGAAATTGCGAAATGAAGAAGCGAATTCGTTGAGCACTGCTGCTGTGGCTTGTGAGAAGTGCAAAACAATTGGGAAATATAAGTGCTTGTGTATGGCGTACGAGAGTCTGCGTGCTTCTCAGGAAGATTTTTTCAAGATCCGTGATAAAGTAGAAGATGAGGTTTTTGAGTTTGATGTGGTACCCGAAATAAGCAAAGAATTTGGAAAGAATGTGGAGGGGAATGACGTCTTATCTGAAATTAGAGAGGAAAATAAAGATGAAGCAGATGAGGTTGCAGTTAATGGTGGTGATGTGGATGTGAAGAGGAGTAGAGAGAGGCTGTTGGAAGAAGCAAGAGAGAATGTACCAACACCTGGATCTGGCAGAGTGTTGTCTTTGGTGAAGGAATTTGAGAAACTTTCGATGCTCAAATTGGGCGATTTTGAGGAAAAAGATGTGGAGGATGTGAAGGATGGCACAGATTCGGCATTGGATGGACTGCAGCATCGCCCTAAGGCCGTAGAAACGCAGGTTTCTACTTCTTCATTCTGCCCCTCGGATTTTTTCGTGACATCAGAGAGCTTAGGCCTTGATACTCGCCGTTCTTATTCATTAGACAGCAGTCAAGGAAGGTTAGTATTTGCAGCCAAGACTTGTGTGAATAATGAAATCTAGATTGTGTGTCTGTTTGTTTCTTTTGTTTCAATTCTCAATTGAGATTTGTGTTTTTTGAAGCTTCAGCATTTCAACCATTACATCTGCTGGTGCTCGAAAGACTAGGCGAAGTGTGAGAACTTTGAACCTTATTCCCTCTTTATTGCAACTACTTGTTTTCCATTTTATGGGATGTTATTCTTACCTGTGTTTTCACATGAGCAGAGCACTGAATCAGGAGTAAGTCGAGCTAGAAGACAATGGAAGAGAAAACAACTAAAAACAACCACTCAAAAACCTTTCATGCTCAGAACAGAGGTTTGTATCATCACAACACTATCATTGTTCTAGTTTGTGAAGAGTAAAAAAATATCTTTAGAGAGTTATAAGCAGAAATCATCATTGTTAGAAAGAAGTATAAAGTGATAATTATGATATTTATGCATAAAGTGATAATTAATTTTTCAATTTCCATGCCTCAATTGCATTTTGAGAAGGAGGGAGCCCCATTTCACCACATGCATTGAGTATTGAGTTAAGTTAGGGATGTCAATGGGTCGGGTCGGATACTTAGATACCCAGACCCGACCCACTCTTGAAATGGGGCGGGGCGACCCATATTAAATATCTTTTCATATTTTATTTTATTTTACAATTTAAAATATTGATATCAATAGATAATTTTAATTTAAATAATATATTATATTTCATATAGACCTAAAAAATGTCTATAAAGTTGAATTTTTGTTATCTACATATTAATAAATATGAAAAAATATAAAAATATATTATATTTATATATATTATATAACATATATTTTGATTTTTAATATATAAAACGGGGCGGGTCCGGGGGACGGGTCCCGAGTAATATCCAGACCCGTCCCGTTTCACTACAGGTCCGGGGCGGGTCCGACCCAAACAATGCGGGTCAGGGTGGGTCGGGCCAGGGTAATATTGCCATCCCTAAGTTAAGTTGTATGGTTTAGGTACAAATTTAATCTTCATGTGCTAAAATTATGTAGTCTTTTGTCCTTTCCAATAATGAATGTGCTTCATGGTCAACAAGTAATGGCTGAATGAGTTCAAATTGATTGCAAATGCTTGAACGAGTTCAACAAATAACTTCTATGTCATCATAGCTACATGATGGATAACCTGGAATTTTCAACCTTACTAGTTTGCATCTCTCTTGAAATAGCTCCAAATATTGGTATTGTCGTTGTTACTGCAGGAAAGAGGAAGATGCAAGGAGGAAGAATTCACGAAGAAGTTACAGCAGATGTTGGAGGAAGAGGAGAAGATGAGGATACCTGTAGCTCAAGGTCTTCCTTGGACAACAGATGAACCAGAGGTAATTTCTGATTTATTTCTGTTTTTTCTTCAATGTCATTAGTCTTTTGAACATTTTCACTTTAACAGTATTGGTTTTTCTGAATGGTGTAGTTGTGCAATTTCTTAGACAGGATGACAGTTGAATTCGTTCGGTTGCCTTATTTTGATCAAATTTTCAATTGTTCAATAGAATATGGAAAATCAGAGAATTTTATAGTGTCCAAACTTTCACTGTTGAAAGTACTTGAAGTTTATCTTTTTTAAGTAACTGTTAACTATCTTACCCTAAAGAAAAAATTGATGGTAACTATCATTCCGTAAAGAAATCTAACCATTTGTGTTTTAACCTGTGACGGTTTTCACACCAAATGTTAAGGTCCTAAACTGCCCAGTGGCATGCAAGAAAAGAGTATGTTTATAAAGGGACTGTATGCACTGTGTGATAGGTTATGTGTTGCTATTGGGGTTCCAGGTTTTGTTTGTGCTTATATGTAACTTGAGATTATGTTAACTAGTTTGTTGTTTCTGCGTAAAAATCTTCATGTTACACGCATTTAATAAAATCTTACTTGTTGTATCTCAGTGTTTGGTGAAGCAACCGGCTAAAGATATCACAAGGCCAATAGATTTGGTTTTGCATAGTGATATAAGGGCTATTGACCGCTCTGAATTTGATCAGCAGGTATTTACTCTTGATTTGAACTCTTCAAATCCTTTCGATTTCCATTGGAAACACAGTGAACTCAAGATTGCATTGTTGTTTGGGTCTTATTTAACAATTTCATTAATGTCTGTTAAGGTTGCCATGAAAATGAATCTAATCGAACAGTACCGAATGGAAAGAGAGAGACAGCAGAAGGTAAAATAACAATCACACTCCCCAAAAGACATCATGATTATCTCAGAAACCTTGAAAAGAATGTCTGTTTGTGCAGCTCGAAGAAGAAGAAGAAATCCAAAGACTGAGAAAGGAGCTCTTACCAAAAGCACAACCCATGCCGTACTTTGACAGACCATTTGTCCCAAGAAGGTGAGGTTCTCTTCAACTAATGAGGAAATCTTTCATAAGACCGTATATGTATACGAGAAGTGATACTCTTGTGTATGTTTTTTGCGATATTTCATACATGAGCTAAAGACCAATTTCACACAAGTCTGCAACATTGATCATTCTTTATTTGTGCTCAGGTCCGAGAAGAGTCCCACTATACCAAAGGAACCGAGGTTCAACCTACCTCAACACAAGAAGATCAAATGTTTCTCTTCTTTGAATGACTTTTCGACATATCAGCAGTGACCGATGATTGGAACAGGGGTGGAGTTAAAACCGTACATACGTTTTTTGCGTGAAACTGCACCAACTGAGACGAGTCAAGCCAGTTCTGGGTCTATTTTTTTTGCTGACAGTTGAACATTCAAATAACTGTTTGCAGTGAAGTAAACGTTATCCTGCATCTGCATATAGGCTTTTCATAAATGCTTGCGAATTAAAGTTTTGTCAACGAAAACGTGATGACTGATGAGTTCTCTCGATCGTTGACTCGACGACTATAAAGTGTATTTTTTGTTTTTTTTTTTTAAATAGAAGGGATGATCCACAGATTCTTGATAGCATCAAAATCATGGCTTACAGTGATGGTTATGACATATGGCTTTGATACCAATCTTCAAATTTATGCATGAAATATTACCTACAGTTGCATTTAGATTGAAGTATTCGATAATAAATTAATGTAGCAAACTGATGATTAATGACTTTGATAATGAAGAAGAGTTGATTGGATTCAAAACCAACCTTATTTGTATCAATTCACTTTTCGACCCAGACACAACTTTAGATAAAATTGCCACACTTTCAGCAACACATGCGATCAAATTCCAATTAACTATTAAAAAGAAAAGAGACTTATAAATATTTGTTTGGACAATAAATTAGTGCAACCTTTTCAGTCAAAAGTTAACGCAACGTTTTAATGATTAACAAAAGAAAATACCATATAGTAACATCCTACAACTGCAGTAAGTATTGATGAAAACTTCCCAACGAATATAATCAACAGACAAGGAATAAGCAAATCCGACTTAACCCAATGAAAATTTGAAGAAATCGATGATATAATCAACGGAAAAAATAATAATACGTCTGAACACAAAGAAAATTTGGAGAAAACGATAGACAGAATATTGGTAGAAGTCATATTCATTAACTAATAACAAGATTACATCAAATATAACTCAGTATCCAACGTCACAATCCTTTAAACTTCACCAACCAAAATTAAAAAGTTGAAACATCAAACATCTTAAACAAAATTATAGTTCAATGATTTTCGGACGAATCCTCAAGAACCTAAAAACACAAGCCTAAATGTTTTAAATCTATGGAGCAACGACGACAATTCTTCCAGCCACTTGATCAAGATCCCGTTGGCCACTGGATGTGATTTTTCTCCCACTGTGAAACATGCAGCAAATGTAATTTGTAAGAAAATGGGGCACAAATGGAAAAGCTTGGACTAAAGCCACTGGATGAATTATTGCTACTCAGTTTATTACACTGTGTGTGTCGGCCATGGTGAAAAATGCAATTTTAAAAAACAAATTATTAAACATATGTATAAAGTGAAACTTACCCCCTTGAATCCAACTCAATGATGTTCATGGTCTGCAACTGTTGGAGAATGTTACGAGCAACAGACCCACTGCTTTTGCCAAAATGAGGTGGACGACTTCCATTCCTCTTGCTTCCACCGTAAATCCTCCGGAAGGCACCAACACCAAGACCTCCCCTAAGATATATTTTCCTAGCCATAGAAGCTGCAACATCCGGGAAAAAGAATTTACTATTAGAAAAGCATTATGCGCACCACATGATACAACGGTTTATATTAATCCATTCAGACTAGAAACAGAATGATCCTTTTAAAATGCAGGATAAAGAATGAATAAAGATACTGTCATGGCCCAGTGATATATCTTGTAAACTGTAAACTGTAAGGGAATATATTATACATACACAAGGATGAACAATTTCAGAAAAAAAATCTTATATTACACACAAAATGAACAGCAACAATTGCATAAAAAATAGTATTTGCAATGGAATGAAGGAAAACACAAAAGGGGAGAAGGATTACCAGCTCTGATGTAATACCAGTCAGGATCATATGGGGCAAGCTCTTTCAGCACACCAGTTTTCACAATATCAGTCCACTCTGGTAGCTCCATCTATAATCCAAATCAAATGCAAAACATATAAAAAAAGGAGCAAAAATGAAGTATTCACATAAATCTCTTCCCAAAAAATAAAACTTTGTTCTACAACACAGTGTACTAAACTTAAACTCTATATGCAAATGCAACAATTAGATATGCTAGGTCATTTAATCAACATGGGCAAACACACTAACTTCGCTCATCCTCCAATAAACAAATCATGACCAAGTGTTTTCTGGGATAGGATGCGTTCAAACATCAAACAACAAACAATTAAAATTCATTCATTAAGGTCCAACCCTACTAGTATAACACGATTACCATCCATAATTAATTACTACAAAAACGCACAATATCAATAAACAAAACACAGCCTATACTAAATGCTTAAACTAAACAATTTGCAGGGGGAAGAATGATACAAACATCCAGGAAAAATAAATATAAACGAAAAACAAAGGTTTGAGAAACTTGGAAATAAATAGTGAAACAAAGATATAACCTTGCCGGAGCGCTTGAGGTGAGCTGCGTATGCTTGCACAAACTCGTGAGGAGATACATCCTTGACATTTTTTGCTGTCGCCATTGCCTATGAGATCTGAAATCTGCACCACCGTTGGGGATGAGAGTAGCGAAGCAGCAGCGGCAGGCACTAGGGTTTTTGCGCACCAGGGTTATTGCGAGTTTTATATATGCTAGAAAAAGGCCTGTGGTATAGGCCCGTGTTGTGGGATTTGGCCCATTAGAAAGTTTTAATGGGCCTTCGATAGTTTTCGGTATTATTTTTTAAGAAAGGGTCCGGTTATTCACACCCCCACCAACGTTAGCAGATAAGCCCACTAAATTGTAAAATATTTATAAAAATTATATTCTACCCTTATTATTTTTAAATATAAAATATCACTAACTCCAATTTTCACCATAAAAAGTCATTACTTACTGATTATTAGTATTTTATTAGTATTCTTATTTGGCTAATTGTCGTTTTTAGATTTCATTTTTCACTAATATATATATATATATATATATATATATATATATATATATATCCTTTGTAAACGGATGACAAGAGAATCTGAGATTATAAAAAAAACGCTTTCGATTTTTTACGCCTTTTGAGGATGTAGTCATTCGGGATGAATTGGGTAAACAAATCTGTGTTCTTGACAAATCTGTGTTCTTGTTCTTTTCTTTACGTTTATTCTATATTTTACAACACGTTATCAGCACGAATGCTTTATCAATTGGATTTCAGAATTTCGCATCACACGAATCAGTTTAAGGTACGCTTTGACCGCTCTGTTTGATGATTTACGATTGATTAAATATTGCGATCCTAATAATTTGTAATGATAAATATTTGATAAAATCATTCGTGCTTTCTGTCGTTTCCGCTTACATTAATAAATTAAGTGAATCATGTGATGGCTAAAACTTTACTGATTTTTTATTTTGAGGTTTGAGTTTAATTTAATTGAGTTGGTTTTGAACCAGAGATTGTACAGCTTTCCCAATTTTAGACTTAATCACTAAAATTTCTTGATATCATTTGGTTTGTAATGAAGTTATTTATTAGTACATGTGGTCTTGCATGATTTTATTTTCCAAAACAATTTGATTTGATACTAATTGATCAGGCATCATATGAAATTGATTTTATTAAATCAGAAGCAATATGATTTATTTATTTGATACTTGATGAATTATGCCTGGTGATTTATGCGTGATGAATTAATTGGCATTAGTATTATTTATTAGAAAGTTGTTTTTATTGCTTTGGACGATTTGGGATATGTGATTTACATATATTATTATATATACGCTTATAATAAGGCCGCGTGTATATTGATATGCAATGGGTATTACATCGATTTTGTTGGGTTTTAACCCTTCGTTAGCAGCATATTGATCTAATATACTGACAATCTTGTTTGTGATGTAATATTGAAATTTAAACCTCATTACAATTTTATACCTGAGTTTAGTATGTACATATGTAAATTGTAAAGGATGCTAACTCTATTAAATTTATACTTTCTCCTATTTATTTGTGGCTAACCCATCTCTATGTTGAATTCTTCTTTTGGATTCAATATTGATTATTGCAACCGCTTGGTTATTGGAGACATGCCTAAAATCGATGAAATTATCCCCATCTACGAGACGGGGAAGCAGATTGTTCTTCTCCTGAATCTCTCATGGAGTCTGCGCTCAATGCGAACCAAGTCTATCATAAGACGATATTGGAACTCTTACCCAAGGATTCCGCCTTGGTAAAGAAGCTTAATCCTTTTTAAATTTCAGCAATTATATCTGATTGTAGCAGTATAGGCTTGAAAATCATTTGCTGTAGAAATTAGGAATTATGTGAAAATTCCTTATTTACCTATTATCACTTATTCTTGTGACTGATTTGATTCATTAATAATTTATTGAATTTGAACTACATTTGAAAGTTTATATCAAGTTTTTCTTATGGACAATAGTAGTAAAAATTATCTTGAAAATCTATCAAACTTGCTCTTAATTGTAATTATTTCTTGACTTGAACTTTTCATGTTGAGATTCACCTTGCTATACCTGTTTTGAGTGGAAAAATTGCAAAAGGTTTCCAATATGCCTCTGTCATATATTAAATTTTCTCCTCACCTAAATGGAGAATGAATATTACAGAAAAATATCATGTTGTTCATGAAAATCCCTGAAGGACCATTTCCATCAATAAACACAAAAGGATCAATAGCAGAAAATATTGATTCCAGAAATATCGATAGCAGAAACTATCAAAATAAAATATAAATGAAAGAAAATATTGATGGCAGTGGAAACAGTATAAATCATACCTGAAAGCTCTTCCACTAAAATTGAGTCATTATATAATTATGAACAAAATAGAATGTCATTGCACTAGTTTGCCTTAAATAAATATGAGCATTGAAAATGATGATTCTTTGAATGATGTACTAATTTGCCAGAAGCAAATTTATCGAAATTATGAAATGAGCGGTTCAAAATATGATAAGTCGGATTTTGACTAATTCTATTTACAGAGTATGTCAAATAACATAATCCATTATGCAAATTAATTTATTTATGGGGCTTATGCAAAGACATAAATTGAAAAATTTTATAGTACGACAATCTCGTACTAAAGTTGGAATTGTATATTTTATTTCTCTTGAATAGAATCATGGAAATACTTGTGGATTGATATAATTTGCCTGAAGCAAATCTATTGTCAAATATTATTGAACTTAAAATTTTGGATTATCCAATAAATCCATTTGAATGATTAATGTCGATTTGATGACATTTAATGATTATAATATGACATTGAGAATTAAAGTTGAGCATTCAGTCTCTTATGTCCACATCTAGAATGATTTAGTTGAGTGATTACTAGATCATTCTTCTAGAATTCCAACTTACCCATTTAATATGGGGGCATGAAATTTTATATGGTGCTACACTAATTCAAATCCGACCCACTGCATATCTTGATTATTCCATTTTTATAATTAGTGCTTAAGAACTAAACATTTTCCATCTGCAAACACTTGAGTGTGCAATATTTGTTTATATGCGACCACCATAGCGTACCTCACTTCACGGCCCAGATGGCTAATCGCACATTTGATGTAGATCATTTTTCGGCATTAGGGGGAGATAAGAATTTAAAATTCAATGAATGCCGATAATTTTCGTGGAATATAAAAGATCTTCAATATTTAAATCCACGCACTAGTCAAAGTGAACTGGAAGTTCATAGTATAATTAACTTGCAATATTTAGCAAATGACCTGCCATATTAATTTACTGACGATAAAGAAGTGACTAAAGCACATATACTTGTTGTAAATGCACCAAAAAGAGTAAATGTGCTAATTTTAGGCAATTATATATGTTAATGCCCCTACACACCAGAAGCTTAAATGACCCCTTATTATGTAAGACATAAATCCACGGTAATTATTAAAGTTAGCAAACATATTCAGTCACTCTTGAAGTCTCTTGAAGAGATTCGTCCCAAAGACGAAAATTCTAGTAATGAAGCACGTGCAAAAAAATAATAAAAATACTAGAATTGCGGAACGACCAGATCAAAATATTATGGAAAATGATGAAGATTTGGTTGATATAAATATAGAAATTATAAATACAGGAGAAATTTATCAATGTTATCGACAACTTATTCGTTGCCATAATTGCTCTCACTATTAAAATCTGGATCCAGTACCCAAAAGTTAATAGTTGAGCCGGAAGCGCTTTGACTGGGTAAAATAGGAAGAAGCAATTGAGGCAGAGCTCGACTCTCTAATATTCTTGACTTTATCGTACATACACCCTGTAACGTTATCCCTGTTGGATATAAATGGGTATTTGTACGAAAAAGAGAATGAGAATAATGATGTAATGAGGTACAAAGCGTGGTTAGAAGCTCATGGGTTTTTGCAGAGACCCGATATAGATTTTAAATATATACTCTTGTTATGTATGAAATAAAGTTCAGCTACTTAATATCTCTGACAGTTAGTAAAATTAAAATTAGAAATACAGCTGATAGACGTTGTAACCGCATATTTATATTGATCAATAGATGTCAATATTTATATGAAATTCCCATGATGAGGAATAGTTAGAATCGTACTATGTACGACATTAAAATTATAAAGGTCATTATATGACATAAAATATTTGGATCGGATATTCCACGATCGACTCAATTAATTCCTCCCGAGGAAGGAATAAATAAACATTGAAATATTTTCTTACGTGTTTACAAAGAAATTACTTTAATGGTGTTTGTATTATCTCGATTTCTGGTGATAATCTAAATATTGTTGGAACAAGTAAGGAATTCAAAGAAAGTTAATTTGATCTTAGAGATTGAATTTTGGAATAAAAAGTGGGTGAAATCAAGTATTGTCTCGACCAACAGATCGAGCATTTCCCTAAAGCAAAATGAATCTTTATATACCAATCAGCTTACTTGGAGAAGGTATTGGAGATATTTTATATTAAATTTCATCTACTCAGTACACTAGTAATTGTTTGATCCCTTGAAGTGGATAAACACAAATTTAGACTCAAAGAAGATACATATGATATTTTAGGACCAGAAGTTCCTTATCAAAATGTCCTTAGTGCATTACTATGTTTTAAGAACTGCACCAAATCCGATATTGAATTTATATTGAATTTGCTTGCAAGATTAAGTTAGTGCTTCTCCTATAAGGAGGCATAGTAAAACTTTAAAGCATATGTTCAGTATCTTCGACGTTTGCAATATTTTGATTTAAATACATTTATGATTTATGTGATAATGGTATATCTCCTATCATCCATTATGAGGAAAATGCAATTTTTGTTGCCCATATGAATAATAGAAATGCTAAAGGGAACTTGACAAAACATATATCCCTAAAACTCTTTTACCTGCACGAACTCCAGAAGAGTGTGAAAGTATAATACAAAAGTCTTGGAAGAATGTTGTCTTCAGAGGGAGCGTTTTGAAGATTGAATTTAGAAGATCATTAGTTGTACCTTTTCTTATTTTACTATGTTTTTCTCTTTGTATTATTCTAGCAAAATTTTAATTAGGCATGAATATTACGTCGTAATGTCAAAGGGGGAGTGTTGTAAATATATTAAATATTGTGGACATTACTTACTGATTATTAGTATTCTTATTGGGCTAATTGTCAGATGGACTTAGGGTTTTAGGGTTACAGCTCACTCCCTAATATATATATATATATATATATATATATATCTCCTTTGTAAACGAATGACAAGAGAATACAGAGATTATAGTTAAAACGCTCCTGGCTTGATCGCCCCCAAATGTAGTCTTTCTGGATGAACTGGGTAAACAAATTTGTGTTCTTGTTCATTTCTTTACGTTTATTCTATATTTTACAACAATCATCACGACCAGCCGCCTCCCATCGCCCACCACCAATTATTCTATAATAATATCTTGAGGTTGGGATTATAATTTAAAAATATAATTACATGACAATTTTTTTTTTATCGGCAAACAACTTGGATTAACGGGAGTAATAGTTTGTATATGAATATAAATTTTAATATTTAAATAAAATTAATAAAAATTACATTATTTATTCATAATGTATCTCTTTTATTCTGACAATTAGTATGTTACCGTCACACGGCAGGGTCTCATTCTCTCACTAGACATTCCCTTTTAAGTTTTATATGCGGTAGATGCACGGTGTACGTTATAATATATTTTAAAAACATATAATTTGATAGATGTAATTTATTTACACTAAAACATGCAAGTATGAATATGAGATTCGGGTTGAACGTCACTATGTAAATAAGTTGAATGTTAAAGCGTAACCAATTGTATGTTTTTAAAATATATTATGGAGTGCATGATACATTTGATGCACAAAAGACCCACTCATTATACAAAGTTTTGTATGTCGTGTAACTCAAATGCATTTTGATAAAGTACAATTTATTTATCTGAAATGTTTAATTTGTTCAGCGTAAAATAAATTGTACTTTTAAATATAATTAAAATTTTCAAACAAATAAATTACTCCATAATTTTAAAAAATTTATACATAATTGAATGGGATATCCATTGCACATGAAACATACTCAATGAAATAATGTTAGTAAGAGCTCGTGGAATTAAATTCGCGTATGGGCTCTTACATCTCCCAAAACCAAAAAACGACTTTTGGGTTGGTACTATTAACACAAACCCACCTCTTTTTATCTGTGAAGGTGATGAAATGTTTTAAATCGAAAAATCATTAAACCTTGATTCTAAATAAAAATAGATAAAATTTGTATGAATCAGAATTTACATTGAATATTATCAAAGCATTCTTTAATGAGGCGCACTTGCATGAAATGATATCAAAGTGAGACGGATCATAAGTTGAACATTAGCGCTTTAACTCATATGATTTTTTTTCTTTTTTAAATAATTATTATAATTTTCGTGATAATAATAATAGAATTTATGCATAGACATAATTTATAGGAGCGTTATTCTTTAAAAAAAATGAAAAACCAACATTTTTATCTTGTAATTTACTCATATTGTAATTTTAGCACTATAACTTATAAAATTTTGGCATTCTAGTCATATCACCTGCTGTAAGTAACTAACTAATTAGTAGGTAATAAAGATTAAAATGCATAATTTTTATAAGGGATTATATTTTTTATAGTCCAGTAACTTATCACGATTTTGAAATTGGTCCCGATAGTTTTGACTTTTTGAATTTAGTCCTATAAATTTGCAACGATTTTGAAATTGGTCCTATAAATTTGCAACGATTTTGAAATTGATTATTTTTACCCTCTATAAAAGGTCACATTCAAGTCAAAGCCTATATGGATTTTTTTTTCATTTTCTTTTTTCTTTTATGTATTATTTGGCCTTTTCTTTTTTTTTTTCCTATATTTGTTTATCAATTAAAGTCTTATTTATGTTTATTAATTCAAAATAATATAATTTTACATTATAATTAAATTTTAAATAAATATTTTTAAAATTATATAATACTATATTTTTATTAATTTGTAATTTTTTATACAATATATTTTAAATTTAAAAATTTAATGTAGTTTCAAAATAATATTTAAAAAAATTAATATAAAAAAAATTAAATTATTTGGTTTAAACGTAATTAAATTAAAAAAAAATATTATGTCAAAATAGTAAAAATTAAATTATTTTTTATTAATTTAATTGCTTTAAAACTAATTTTTTGATATTATTGTTATTATTTCTTAATACACTGAAGCCACAAGATTTGGATGTGGCTAAGGAATTAGAACTTTTTCTTTTTTATAGAATAGGTTTCTTAATAAAAAATATTGTATAATTCAAAATTAATTATTTATAAATTAATTATATTTTTAAATTATAAATTATGTTATTCTGAATTAATAAATATAAATAAGACTTTAATTCATAAAAAATGAAAAGAAAATGTCATATAAAACATAAAAGAAAACAGAAAACGAAAATAAAAATCCACATGACCTTAACCTGAATGTGACCTTCTATAGCAGGTGAAAATGATCAATTTCAAGATCGTTGTAAATTTATATGACCAAATTAAAAAAGTCAAGACTATCAGAGCCAATTTCAAAATCGTGACAAGTTACTGGACTAAAATATTTTAATCTCTTTTTATAAATTGTAAAAGTAAAATTAAAGTTGATAAATTAGGATGACCAAAATTTAATACGTGTCATGACATAAAATCAAAATTCTCTTAAAAATATGGGATTCGAGAAATTGGGAATAAAATAACAGGAAACCAAACAGCGCCTCTCTAGGCATCCATCGTTGAACTGGTAAAACAGAAGAATTATTAACCACCATCCATCTTCACAAATATTCATTCTTGGGGACACATTTCTCCCAAACCAAACCCTAGTCCATCACTCACCACAAAATTCCACAGCCACAACCTCCCAATCATGGCGATCCGCCATCTAATCAACCTCACGCGCCGCTCTCGAAGATCCATCCACGCCCTGACCCAGCGCCGGCCCCTCTCCACCGCCGTCGCCTCCGCTCCCGATGCCTCCCTCCCCTCTCCGCCGCCCCCGACCGCCATGATCTACGATCGATTAGCTGAAGCCGTCAAGGAGAAGCTGAAGAAATTAGAGGATCCCGAGGAACGGTTTCTCCGGTACAATTCACCACACCCGGCCGTGGCTTCGCACACGGAAATTCTGTCCACTCCGTTCACTCGAGTCACGACTCTCCCCAATGGCCTCCGCATCGCGACCGAGTCGACTCTTGCGTCGAAAACGGCGACCGTTGATGTCTTCATTGACGCTGGATCGAGGTTTGAGAGCGAGGAGACGAATGGGACCGCGCATTTTTTGGAGCATATGATATTTAAGGGCACGGAGAAGAGAGATGCGAGGCAGTTGGAGGAGGAAATTGAGAACATGGGGGGTCATCTGAATGCCTACACTTCCAGAGAACAAACGACCTTTTACGCCAAGGTGATGGATAAGGACGTTCCGCAGGCGCTGGATATATTGTCTGATATTATACAGAATTCGAGATTTGATGAGAAGAGGATCATTCGGGAGAGGGATGTTATTCTCCGGGAGATGGAGGAGGTATCGTATTGAATTCCTAATTTTTCAGTTTTGATGCCTTGTTATTTGTTTTGATTTGAGTAACTTCTGAGCAAAGATTGTTCTTTATCATTGATTTATGTGTGATGGACTTAAAATTTAGCTTCTTTTTTGGGCTTAGCTTTGTGTTTCAAAGGAGGCTGTGTTAATGTAGTTGAACTTTGCTTCAGGGAGACTAAGATGCTAGCTTATGGTCAATCATGGAGAGGATTGTTCTTTAATTTTTTTGTTTTCTAATTTAGGCGCTGGATGGTTTCCAATTAAATTTTCTTGCTGTGAGCTTCTGGCCATGGCACATTTCTTTTATACATATAATTTGGGGATATATTTAGTTTGCATTCTTTAATAAAGATATATTTGATGCATATTAGTTGTGTGTGCTTCTTTTGATTTTTCCTTATGGCACAAATATTTCCTTTTTGTTTTCATGGGTTTGTCTAATGCCTTTATGATTACAAACTTTTTTTATTAGCACTTTTCATATCTAAATAATGTTTATATCAAGAAAGAATTTTAGATTCTTTTGTTAATGCGGTGAAGGCATGTCTTGTTGTCTGTTCCATTACACTCTTCTTTCACATCTCAAACCGCAATACGTTATCCTTACCAGTAAGCAAATGTGAATTAGAATATAATTTTTGCTCCATATCAGATAAATTGAAAATTTGATTTGTGCAATGAGGAACTCCAGTTGCAGCATTGTTTCTTCCATTGTTTCCTTGCTTTTATATATTCTGCAGTAGAGCTTATAACAAGGCTCAGTGTTCTCTATTTTCTTAATTGTAGGTCGAAGGACAAACAGAAGAAGTCATATTTGATCACTTACATGCCACCGCTTTCCAGTACACTCCTCTGGGTAGAACAATTCTTGGACCTGCTGAAAATATCAAGACAATCGGCAAAGAAAATCTACAGAGATACATATCTACTCACTACACTGCTCCTAGAACGGTATTTAGAACAATTATGCTTTTCTCCATTGGAGTCAAGCCAGTTCTAGCTTATGATTGTTTGTCTATCCTATCCAATTCTGTTTAGTGTTGCTCATTAGCTCTTGGTGTTATCATATTGGCTTCCATCGTAGGTAATTGCTGCCTCTGGTGCTGTTAAACATGAAGATATTGTTGAGCAAGTGAAGAATTTATTTACAAAGTTGTCAACTAATCCAACAACAGCTTCTCAGTTGGTTGCTAAAGAACCTGCAATATTCACAGGCTCAGAGGTAAGCTTGTGATCTGAATGCATAATGAAAAATGAGTGTGATAATGCTTGAATTTATATTTGGATGTAAGTCATATTCTGACCTTTATTCTGAAAGATAGATTAGGATGCTTGATGATGACATCCCTCTTGCCCAATTCGCGGTTGCTTTTGAAGGGGCCTCTTGGACAGATCCAGATTCAATTGCTCTAATGGTTATGCAGTCTATGTTGGGTTCTTGGACTAAACATGCTGGCGGCGGAAAGCATATGGGGTCAGTGTTTGGCGCATTAGAACCCGATTTTTTTTGTGATTTACTGTGTATTGTTCACTTTTTTCTGCATGTGCTAATTAGGCTTGGTGTCTTTTAACACAGTTCTGAGCTTGTACAGAGGGCTGCCATCAATGAAATAGCAGAGAGCATCATGGCTTTCAATACCAACTACAAGGATACCGGTTTATTTGGTGTTTACGCAGTTGCTAAGGTGTTTTTCCAATTTCAATTAAAAAGAATGGTCTCTCTATCTCTGTGTCTGGTTTCTTTTCCTTAAAGTACCAAAAATAAAGTATCTATTTATATGCTATAGCTCCTGCCACAACTTATTGATCTTTATGTTTGGAAGTTTATGCTTATGACTTGTGTTCAAATTGCAGCCTGATTGCTTAAGTGATTTGGCCTATGCGATTATGTATGAGCTAACTAAGCTAAGTTATCGAGTTTCAGAGGCTGATGTAATTCGTGCTCGTAACCAGGTAAACTCAAGTCATGTCTACCTTTCCCGAGGGTTCTGTATTTAGTGATTAGGAATTACTTCTGTTGGAAGATATACATCTGTCTGTTTTTGGCTAGTCAAATCTCAACATAGTGTCTGATTATATTTATTAACTTCATATGTTATCTGAATGAATAATTGTTTTTATTCAAGCATAGTTTAACTCATGTGGTCTTTGTAGTTAAAATCTTCTCTGCTCCTTCACATTGATGGGACTAGCCCCATTGCAGAAGATATTGGACGCCAGGTATGATTTTGTTTATAATATTTAAATAAAAACTTGGATATACATCCATCTTGCTTCGACTCTTCTTTTACCTTCTTTTACCTAAACTTCGATATACAAACTTGGAACCTTCTTTTACCGAAAGTTTAGATCAATTTATGCTTCCTTCACTCGCATCTTGTTTCAGAATTTTTTGCTCGAGAGTTGGTGAGCTTAGCTTTTCCTTGTATAATTTGTGATGTTTCCTCATTGCAGATGCTTACATATGGTAGAAGGATCCCATTCGCAGAACTGTTTGCCCGTATTGATTCCGTAGACGCCAGCACTATCAAACGTGTAGCCAACAGATTTATATTTGATAGAGTAAGATACACTCCCAAACTTTTAAGTTTTTTGCAACAGAGGATCATGGCTGAAGAACTTTTTAACTGGCACCAGGTTCTAAATTATTATTAATGGCTGCTCTATGCCTATGCAGGATCTCGCAATTACCGCCGTGGGTCCCATCCAGGACTTGCCGGACTACAACTGGTTCAGGCGCAGGACCTACTGGCTCCGATACTAGGTTGAATGCCACTTCCAACTGGCATCCTTTTACATGCTTCTTTTTCCTCACTCTTCGTTTGATGGTACGAATAGAGTACCTGGGCAGTATATTGTTGTCGGCTCTTTTTATTTTTTTGCTTGTTTGCTGGTTTCTTATGTAACTTGTTATAAATGAGCCGTAGTCGATGTTTTGTTCATTATTTGGGAATGCAGAGTTGAATGCAACTCTTACAAGAGAATAAAGATGAACATAACAATTAACAAGTTATTTCTTTGCCCTACTGTCCAATCTTTAGTGCTTTAATCGCCTTAAAAGAAGGGTGTATTCAACCAGGTGGCATAGCCCACCTGGCCACTGGGTTCCTCATTTAAGTGGGAGACCTAGGTTCGATTCCCTCTGGGAACGAATTGGAGTTATGAGAGTTATAAGGTGGATTGACGATTTTGTGGAGTATTTGGGTATTTGGTGTAGTAACTATTAACAATTAACATCTAATTTTGTCCGATCAAATAAAAAAAAAGAAAAAAAAAAAGAGGGTGTATTCACTCATTTGTCCCGTGATGCAAAGTTATTCGCAGTATTTTGTTTTTACAAGATCAAACATTGTGGGGAAATTCAAATTTATTCTTAAAAATGACTTGTTGATGAGTTGATAAATTATATACATATATATTAGAATTACAGAGATGGGTTAAAAATAAGAATGTCGAAGCGAACATCAAAACAGCACCCTCTCCTAACTTGGTATGTACAAAACATGGTAAATGCAGAACACAACGTACAATAACAAATATCCAAATTAAAAATTCTTGAAGTTATTTAAAATAAAAAATAGATAATATGCTCGAACATGTTAAAATCTTATTTATAATACTCAGTGACATTTTGTACTCGACTCAAGCACTTCTGTGACAGTTGATTCGAGTAATTGCTCATCCCTAAGACTCTAATTTGGCATCATGCTTAAAGCCCAGGCGACATGGTTTATGGTTTATTAAACTCGTAAATTCACAGGATCATTTTAATTTCTTGCACCAAAAAGCACACTAATCAAAACCGGAAAATGCATAAAAAATCATATATTTTTCGATATGGGATAGGAAGATAACCCCACTTCAAAATGAAATAAGTAGTATTTTCAGCATAATGTACACGATACTACCAACACCACCACAACAATCATCATCCCCCTAAAAGAGAAAGACAACCTAACATTAATTTCTCTGATCTATATAATAACAGAGCACCAGAATGAACAAAATAACTACTCTGAACAACTTATAAACTATTAATATGGAATCAATTTCAGAGCCCCCCACTTCTAGAGTTTTCACCATCGGCTTTGATCCAAAAAAAAATTCCCTCCCCTTTCTACCGACTGTACATGTTAGCCTTTACCTGTGAGTATTTACAGCTATAGACGTTGCCTACTTCTCGTGCTGGTGTAACTGCCTCTCTGGGCGCTCCTATTCAACATGTTGCTGCTTACGCCGTTACCCCATTCTTCATCATCGTCGTCGTCGTCTTTAAAGCTCATATTTGCCTTCACCGCAGCCTTCACACCTCTCCTAGGAGGTGGTGGTCGTTTCCTTTTGATGTTTGCTGTGTAGGTTGAATAGTCCACTGTGTCTTCCCTTAATGCATTCTTAAACTCCTGATAAGTAAACCCCAAAAACAGAAATTTTGAAATCCAGATGAATGGATGAGAGAGAGAGAGAGAGAGTTGGAAAAAGTCTACCATGAGCACTTGAATTACCTGATATCTCCGTTGGATTTCTTCACAAGTGTTGGGATGGTCCAATTTGACATCGCTGATATTGAATGGAATATTCTGTCTTAATAAGCACTCCCCCGCTTTTACCGATTCAGTTGGTGAGAATGCCTAATCAAAGAACAGAACCCAAGATCATTTATTTGAATCATTACAAGATTCTAAAAGGAGCATTCATTACCTGACATCGGACATCATCTAAGCCGTAAACAATCTTCAGGTGTCTCTTAAGCTTGAGAAGAAGTTGCATTGCACCAGCTGCTAGACAGTCGGCCTGAGAAAAAGGACAATGACGTGACGTAAGCTACTTTAAGCACACAATATATTAATTCATGAACCAACACTATGCTTGAGATGATAAATTAGCAAGAGTGACAACGGAAAGATATTTAAAATGACAAGGGAAGTGTTTTGGTTCCAGAAGGGGCAGGGGAAGGGATACTAACAACTATTTTTTGTAATAGTTAACCATATTTGCTTTTGCATGATTTTAACAATAGAATTTGTTGCTTCATTGAGAAGTAGAGAATACATATACGCGAATTAAAGAGGATCTTTAAAATTGGCTAGTAATATTCGGTTTAGCAGATTATACTGAGAGAAGGAAATAACATTTAACAGTAAATTATGAGTACCTATCTGTAATGCTCAAGCGGGTACTTGTAATTTCAAAAACACAATAAGTGTTCTTTTATCTTTTTCTCTTTTATACACAGACAGAACCTTAGGGGTAATTTATCACTGTTACAGGTGCAGGTACCATTCTAGAGCACTACTTGTGTAAATATACATAAACAAAGGAAAGAAAATGTACTTGGATTTTCTGCAGATGACTAGTGGAGATGCTATAAGGATCTCTTGAGGTCACAGGATTCATATTTGGATCTTCCCCAAAAAACTGTCGACCCTGTAACTCCCCAGACATTCTTTGATTTCCATCAATTGCCATGGTTCTTTCGCTAACAAAGCTGAGAGTAGAATCTAATTCTACCGTCCCATTTTCGTTGCTTTTATGACCATTTCCTTGAAATGAATTCAAAAAGTCCTTCATGTTTGATTCTAATGTTCCGGCCCTAACTTGTACAACTCGATTTATAGTATAGATCAAATAAAGAGGCTCATCAGGTAATGTGAAAGGTAGCAAAGCAAGAATCTCTGCACAGTACCTGCAAAAAAGGAAGAAAACTCAGAGAGGAGTTTCAAAAAGCGGCACTATCAACATGAGTGGAAGGGCTTACATTAGAAAAGGTATCACGGAATCACTACAGGTAGGATTTTCAAATTTATGTACAACAGAAGACATAAATCTGTTTCTTGAAATGCGATTTCCACGAATGAGTTTATAGATTCGAGCAACCCCATGCCGTGCTATGTCTGACCTTCCCTTGTTATTGTTAAATTGGGACTTGATGTTTGACATTTCAGGGGGACTTCCACTCATGTTACGAATGAAAAGAAATGACAACTGCAGGCCATCTCCAAGACGGCTTTCGCAGAAAGCTGGATACCTGAAGCATCGCAACTGTTTAGATACATAAAGAGCAGAAACTCAATCTTATGGGGATTAACATACTTTTCATTCATATTCATCAGAAGATGATGAGCCAGTTTGGAATTAGTTTCCTCAGGATCTGTTTCAAGTGCAATGAGATATGGTACACAAGTAATCGGATGTACAAGACCTTGGCGCAATACAACTTCCACAATCTGGAAGCAGGAGAAAGCAAACACGAAGTCAAATATCAATATTAGATATTCAAGCCTGTTATTTCCAGGTAACTTTATGGATACAACCTTTAGGGCAGCTTGGCGAACGTGTTCATTTGCATCCAGACTTCTCCCTAAGATGCTACTCCAATAAAGCTGAACTATACCACCACATATGTTAGTGTCACCAGCACCTGCAGCAACAGGCACAACGACACCATTCACCGAACGTGTAACTTCGTCATTACTATCTTTTTCAGGGTCCATTTGTCTTTCCGCATCCAGGAGATATTCATACATGTTCTGTAATGATTGCATCTGGCAAAGAAAACAATGAACACAAAGCACAGAAAGAACATGTAATTGACAATAGAAAAAAGTACCTTCAAACGAGCATCTGTGTGGGAAGCTAGAGTTGCCTCCAAAATTTTACCAACATCCTTTTGGAACATACATTCAGGCCGTGCAATGATAACATAGCCTAATGCCTGAAGAATTAACACACAATACAGAGTAAATACATAAGTTTAAAAAGATTCAAAACTGAACAGTATGAGAGTACCTGTAATGCCCGGACTTTAATAATGAAGTCCTCAGCTTGGAGATACTTTTTAAATAAGTCAATACTGCTTGCAACATCTATATTTCTTGTGTTGGAAGCAGATGCATCCAATAATGAGCTACCATATCGTATTAACAGTCCAAGACAAAAAAGAGACCGACCGACTTGCTGAAAAGAAAGATAATACGTGTATAAGCTTAGAACATTAGAGCAAATGGGCAAAAAGAAAAAAAAAAAAAGGCATCAATTTAAGCACACCAAGGCAGAAATCTAAATATTAAATATACAAACTTATTAAGTATGAACAAACTGTGCTTTGAATAGTTTATTCATATATTTTAAACTTAATACGCACCCGGATTTTTGCTCAATGCACCCCTTCATTTTAGAACTGTGTACCATTACATACAGCTGTAAAGTGGGTGTATTGAGCAAATACTCGGGTGTCAATCGCCGTGCCCTTTGATAAAATATCTGGACAGTCAATAATAAAAATAAGTACAGAATTCAATCAGAAAAGTTGAACTCATTTTGGACTACATGCTTCTGAGGGCATGAGATGATCAATAAAAGCACTAAGCAGTTACAGCTGCCAAACAACATAATCTGCAGGTGTAAAAGTAACTTAGCAGTAGCTTGAATTCGCATTTTGACAAAACTTGTGGAACATGGCTAAAATACTGAAAACTAGAGAAAGAAATGCTGCATATAAAAAATGCAGGATTACCACTCACTTATTATAGTAAAAAATCATAATAATCTTGTTAGGATCAATTAGCATGTCGCAAAAGTAGGTGGAAAAAGCAACAAAGTGAGGTTTGTAAGATGATATTAACCTGCTTGTTATCAAATCCCAAGGCATCCAAGCGTTTAAAGAACAATTGGATAAGATATTCAACAACATTTGCACCTCTTCCTGATACTTTACCAGCAGAGCATAAGCATCTGTATTTGAGAAAATTCAGGTAAAACAAATAAAATGTCACATCCTCAATCATGAAGGATATAAGACTTAAACAATTAAATATAAATGGATGCTAAGTGAAATGACAATAATTGAAGTAAATGCATTAGCAATGTGTGTCATAAAGTAGGTATAATACTTTATGCAAGCATGGACAACTGTCAGAAACGAATGCCGGACTATCATTTGCTTCAGGTCTTGCTCAAGTTCGTCCACAACATTTTGAGGAAGCTTCCGCAGTAAAGGCAAGACAGAATCAATTATGAACAGTATGCTCTCCAGCAGCTGTGCAGCCTCTCGATTGTCAGACTGTAAGGGAAAAAAACTTGTCAATTTGGAACTTGATGTCAAACTTTGAATTACATTCTCCTATTATGGAACTCAACAAGAAAAGCCAACAAATAAGAATCACTAAGTGGCTCTTAACTATCAGGAAGACTTAAACCACTGATGTAACTCCATGAGCATGATCATGGAAACTCACAGATCTTTTTATCTTTTAAAGCCCTAAACCCTCACAGTTCATTAATTCGGGCTTACTAGCCTTACTTGCACGCACACACGAACAATCAAATATTTGCAGCTATTATGCACTAGTCTACAATCAGTCACTTCATACAGGCTTCTCCATAGTCCAAGAAAGTGTGCCATTGTGCCGTAGCCATAACCAAAAAGATGCATAGACTGTATCCAAATCCGTGCACCAAAGTATGAGAATGGGTGAATTACAATTTATTGTGAATATTTTATATACTGGTCAAAACCATCATGATATATTGACCGTACGCAAATCCATTCAGCAAAATAAGAGAATAGATGAACTAAATATGTAGAACTGCAAGAGTAAAATATATTGCGAATATTTGATGTACTAAAAACAGTTTCCTTAACCTGGGTCTTCAGGTATGGTTGTAGTGTGATAATAAACTGGGAAGGATCGGTGGCTGGGGCACATAATGTAGGATCTACAAGACAAAAGGCATGCAAGAGCAGAACATATGGAAGCATATGATTTTCCAACTCCTCAATTTTTGTTTCGGCAACCTGGCAAACAACAACATCGTCAAGCAAGCGTGAGAAGATAATTTCTAAGATCAACAGATAAGTCAAACGATGTCAAGACAGTCAAGTTCAAGGTGAGGTAGAGTTCAAACATTTCTTTTCACATGGCCATCACCTGAGAGACAGTGTCCCTACAAGTAGTTGTTCTTTATTACTCCCTCCTTTCACAAATAAATGGCCTTTTACCCATTTTTGCTTGTACACAATTAGATGGCCTTTTAGCTTTTTTTGCACCCTTACTTCCAATTTTACCCTTTTAACTTTAGAAAATACTCTTAATTTTTTATGGCAAGCTAAAATCATGTGGTGAGAAGATTATTTATTAATTAAGGACAAACTCCATACATACCCTTTCTTAATTCCACAAAAAAAAAACTAAAAGACCATTTATTTGTGAACAGAGGGAGTATTTGAATTTCAGTCAGAGGTAATCACGCAACCATATCAGAAATTATCCTCTCAGGTGCCCATCTACTTTCATACACTTCCAAGCAGGAGACTATTTGGTATCATGATATAAGAACCCGAAGATATTTCGCAACTCTAAACAACCAATCACAACTTAAGGCAGTAAGTAATATCTAGGTTTCCTAATATAGTGGTTCTAGATTAACTATACGTAGAGCGGGCCTAGGTTCACGCTCGTTGATTCCAGGTTGAACCATCGGGCGTTGGCAACCATCAGGGGTGGACTTCTTTCTTTCTCTCCGTGTACTTTTTTTTTAAATTGACTTGATTCGATCAAGTGACTTGGGAGATATATTCCTCATACTTGGACATGCGCTATAAACCATTCGGACCCAAAATCTTCAGAAAAGAAACAAATTCTAAAAAGACCGGCAGGTTCGCAGGCTGGAACCAGCCCACTGGGTCAAACATAGACATTCATAGGTTGGTTGGGAACTGACCAACGGTTCCTAGGCCGCATTAAATGGGCCAAACTGGGTAGTAAGCATCCCATAATTGGGAGTAAGTGTAATTACAAAGTGATTCAATAGTTGACAAAGATAACACTCACATTAATGATTAAATCTGTGCAGGCACCCAAAAGCATGATACTAGCATGCATACTTTTTCTCAAAAGAAACAGCGGTAATACAATGTCATAAACGTGCAAGTCACTGACACAATTTCGGTGAAAGCAATACCTGCAATACGTTTTCCAACAAACACTTGCACATTAACTCACAGCGCCTGCGTACTGAAGCAAGTAATACAGGGTTTATCCCAGCAGCTTTAGCGGATTGTGGAAAGAAATCAAGGGCTAAGATACGTCTAATGACAATGGAAAGTGGTTGGTGACTAGGCATCCCTCTCAGCGTCTCAACAACCTGCTCTGTCTTCTTAGACACTTCCAGAGGAACAGAACTACCATCTTTAAAAGTATGACTCTGCAAACTAGAAGGCTCCTCAAACCAAAACTCATAAAAAGTCTTGCACACCAAGTCCTGCAAAAGTACACCAAGAGGACATAACAAATTAACAATCTCATGAGATTAAAGAGTAAGATCTTAAATAATTACACTTTATAACTTCTCTCTATAGAAACCTTATCATTAATGAATCACCCAAATAGAGCAATTGACTTGGATAAAAGATGATCTATTAGTTTGAATGAGATGCACCCAATGTGGGCGGGGATGAGGCGAGGATCCCCAACCTGTATAAATGAATAAATAACATGTACAGTTGCATTAGCTTAGCCAAACTCTAGAAGGCAAACTATATGACCTAATCCATTCAGCCTGTTCCACACCAACAAGGCATAATAAACGAAAGTAATTTATCATCAGAAAGCAGGCAACGTCGGAAACAACTCAATAATAAATACTGCTGTTAAAAATAATGAGCTTTTCAGTAGATTACACCTATTTGACAAGCATCTTTATCTAGATTGTCTATTCAGTACAAGATACAATCATATAAATAGATCTGCATGCTCAGTCGTAAAGTCCAAGACATGCAGCAGCTAGCCAGCTAATAAAAAGCTAAAAAACCAACGAATGGGACATGATATACGTAAAAGCAAACTATGCTCAAATTGGCAAATTATTTAATACCTGTATGCTGGATTCTTCATCATTGATACGGGAAATTATCTCCACACAGGCAGTAGTGTACTGTGAAAACTCAGCACTAGAGGTACACATATCCCTGATAATTTTAATAGCGCGTTTCCGGACACTTACACCAGTATCCTTTATCCTCTCCGCCACCTTCTCAAAATACTAGAAGAAGGACCAAGAAGTGAGAGGTCAAAGCAGACACCAAAAGTATATAAGATGAGCATAAGTAACTGATATACCTTTAGACCAACATCAGGATGCGAAGCAATATGCTTGCCAACAAGCTCAAGTGCTGCTTCTCTAACAGATATCGCAGAGTCACAAAACCTCCCCTCAACAGCTGTTTGGACAAGCTTGTCTCCCAAAACCTCGGGATCTGCTTCTACAATAATACTGACCTGATATCATTGTGCATTAAGTAAAGAAATATGATGAGGTTTTAATAAACAGAGAAATCACATCTTCTAATACAAGTAAAAAGAACAGAAGAACGAAACAGAAAAAGAGAAAGGAAAAGAGATAATAAATTCATGGCATACCGCTCGCAGTGCCTTGGCACGAATCACTGGAGAGTTCTCCCGCAAGCTTGCCTGAGAATACAAAGAAATGGTAATAAATATTTGGACACTAAAATAATGTAAGCAACAAGTAAAATTTCACCCACCAGCAGCACTTGAAGTATCTTGTCAAATCCTCTGGAAAAAGAACTATTTTGTCCCAATGCCAAAGTAAGTTTTTTTGCCGAATCCCTCTTCAGAAAGGAATCGCGCAAGATTGCTCTTGATTTCATCCTTGCAAGGAAGTAGGGTAAATTCTGTTGGGAAGCAGGGTCATCTTTACACCAAAGGCAAAGATAAAACCTGCACGTCAATGTACATTAAAAAGTTATGGCACACAGGAATATTCATACTCAAAACATTTCGTTTTAGTGACAGACCATCGTGTAATTAGGTTAAGTTCATCTGTAGACCCTGCATCTTGCAAATAATTCAGGAGCATTTGTTGAATAATCTCCTGCTTTGTTATGGTGACTGTAGCTCGGGAAGACTTTCTTGAATGACCACGATTTTGTCTATGCTCATCCTTATTCTGGGACTCGCAACGTGTTTTCAAAATAGTAAGTTGTGTCTCGCATAAGCAAACCAGGCAATCAAAGCCACGAGAAGAAACATCCTGCTCTCTTTCTCCAATACAATCAACATGGAATGGCCTAAGGCAACCTTGACATTCAAATATAGATCTTTCTGTTGTTGAATCCAAACAAATAGGACATATGTCTTTTGGATAGTTAGGATCAGTATCACCATTCATCAACACCTGTACAATCCAAAACTTTTCCTTCCTACACAGGACTGCATCATATTTCAACCTTGCAGCAATCGTACCAAGAAGGTCAATGGCCATAGTTCGAGCAGAAGTATCTTTTGACTTCAACCCAGCATTCTGAAGTAGTAACACACACAAAACCTGTACATGCAGAGTGTAAATAGTGATGCTGATATAGTCAATTAAATGTATCAAGAACAGAGTACCTCCAGAATAGGAGCTGAGGCTGGATACTCGGGTAAATTCAAAGTAGTCAGCAAATCCATCACAAGATTTTCCATTATTGTCTTCAATTCAGATGCATCCTGATTTTTCGTGCTTGCATATCGCTGAAGGACTCGGCTCCAAAAGAGGCAGCAGGACTCTGTAACTGCCTCATGGCATTTGGAAGGGTAATCAGCATCTATTGAAACATCCAATGAAGGATTTCCAGACGTTTGTCTCAGAACTTCAGGAAGATTTGCACTAGAATGAATCATTTGAATCAATAGGGCAGTGACTAATTGAATCTGCCTCTGTTCTTCATCCAGAAGATGATATGTTCTAGGTACTCTCTTTGAAAGAGGTAACTTCAGAAGGGTTTGAAGTGTTTCATCCATCATATATGACCGATGCTGAGTATATGTATAATAAATCTGCATATCAAAATTGTAAAGACAATGCAGTCAGCACAAGAAACAAATGTGTGCCATTAGATAAAGACCACAGTATGCAAATTTCCTTACCCCGCCAATTAAACTGATTGCTTTCATCTGCAAAAGCTGGATGTTGTCAACCAGAAGAGTTTGTAAGCTAGTTCTAACAAGCTGGAGAATGCAACTATCTGACAGGCGCTCTATCAGCAACAGCTGCTCGAGAAAACTGAGAATAGTACACAACTTCTGAAGTATAACGTTCACGGTAGAAGACATCCTGCAAATAGTAGAAGTGTCATAAGGAAATGAAAAGAACTACATCAGATGATGCACATGTGTATATTAATTAAAAGGCCTCTGCAAATTAACTAAAGCGTGAATTCAAAAGGAAACTTAATTTCACGATACCGGCTTGTAGTTGATTTCCTAACTCTTACGCTCTTTGAAGTTCGCCTTTTCTTACTGGCGGGACCAAACTCCCCAACTTCTTCATCTTCCTCATCTGGTATTCAGAATAAAACAAGTATTACAGAAAAGAATATAAGAAATCCTCTTTCAGGGCAGAACCTAAGCTTTTGAATCAAAATTTAAAAACTAAGACAAAAAGCAAGTTCTCATGGACAGACACATGAGACCTTGTTAAAGCTTTTCCTCAGCCTGTACGCATCAGGAGGACAGCCTGACTTTACGAGGTATCAGACTGCAAGTGTTGATTAAATGAATATGCAAGCACAGCATTTTAAAGAGACAAATTTAGTCTTGCATTATACCAAAGAGAAGCAGAGAAGGTAGAACTTTGAGGCAAAGTTAACACAGATAGAGTGATCACTCTTGATAAATCAATATGGAAGAGTAATAGTATGATATGAGCTAGCAGCATGACCCACCCTCAGGTCAAGAGAAGGGAGAGAATGTAGAAACTTGGGGCAGAGATACTCATAGTATGGTAACTCATTGATACATAACATGAACAAATTATAAGGGTTTGACAGCATGACATACCATCTTGCCCATTGTAATTTGGTTTGTGTAAGGCCCGATATGCTGGATCACAAGCGAACATAACATCCAACATTTGATGTCTTGAGAACTCCAGGATCCTTTCAATATTCTAATACAAGTAGACCATAATTACAAACAATTGATTTGATAATCTAGCAGCTTCCACAACAGAATTATTCTACAACGAGTCATATGAAGAAACTGTTGCAAGACATCTGGTCATAGTTGATATGGTTACCTCTTCATTATATATTTGCTTAGGCATATCATCATGAGCCATAATAGCTAAAGCTGCATGAATCGACTCCAGAGAGCAGTAAAGGGACGACACGACATCAGCATCCAACTGGCATTCAAATAAAACATGTAGATGACGGATATGAAGTATCGCATAAAACAAGTTTAAACAAACCAATCTTGGAAGTCCCACAAAAAACCCACCCAACATTGGCAGCTCGGCAAAAAAATATCTAGAAAGAAACAAAATATAAAAATTGCAAAATCTTAACCTCAAATGAACAAAATGCACATGCGCAAACAGACTCGGGCCTGATACATGATTAAGTAGCCAAAGCGAAACAAACAGTCCAATTCCATAAAACATCTAAGCATCTCATCACCAGTGCTTTATTATGAGCTCAATAAATAAGTGTAACTTGAAGAGTATAATTTATATACAAGTGAACCAAGAGGTTGAGGTTGAAACAGCCCCAATTGTAAAGATCATTAAGGAGTACCAGAAAGTAAAATCTGAATAAGTTTAGGAAAAATAGATATTGAAGTCTAAATAGAATATATTACGTTTTATTTGGCATGAGGACTTTGGATGAAAATCGAGACAATTAGCGTTTTAATACAGCTATATTTTTTTAACTGATAAAGAGGTAGTCAGCATTCATTGGGTCGTATAAATACTCTATATAATCAGAGGTCATTTTCGGAAATAAAAATGTTTTTTTGGGACAAAAGACTCGGTATTTTTAGATTTCCCAAAGTGGAAATTTGGGGGTATTGAATTGTGAAAGAATAGCTAGGAATAATGCAGCACTGCGGCATTTTAAGGGTTTTCTTTTGTGGGGGTACAGACGGTCACTTGGACAGGCGGTTGAGAAGATCCAATCAAATCTTATTTATTGTAAATAACAAAAAAGGAAAAAGAGAAGGGAGAGAGAGGCAGGGGTCATCCTAAATTGATCCATAATGCACTAAATGTGGGATAAAAAATATCAAATGAGTGCATTAACGATTAACGGACAACGACTGAACATCCCCCCACCCCCCACCCCCTCCCCAAAAGGAAGAAAGATGAGTCTTTGCAATTATATTAGCCATTATATAAATACTTTTTACACAGTATCATATAGTTAAATAGCGTGGTGACAAGTTTTAATTGCAAAATGTCACTTTTTCTCAACTCTTATCAAGCAGAAGAGACAAAAATGTTTGCCAGTGTTTAAGCATAATCAATCTGCTATTTTTGAACTAACGAGGCAGAATACAAGACGTAAATGTTGGAAATATTTTCGGCAGTCATAATTAATTTATCAGTCCATATCAGCTAGCAAACTCTAAAATCTTTAGAAACGGTTAAACACGCCTGAATGTCTGTGAATTGCAATTCCCCAGTGAATGCTAATATATCAACAGATTCACGACGAATTAATGACTCAGGCAAATGAACTGTGCTCTAAAAAATGAACTTGCTAATTTATCTTGTATATTGTTTTACAAAAGGTTGAAGCTAATAGCCTATAATTTATCTAGATGTACCACATAATTAGGATACAAGTCAATTTGCCTCAAGTGCATATCAGAAAATCAAATGTGAATTAGCATTATAAAGGATTTTTTTCATACCTACGGAATAAGATAGTAAATTTAAGAAAGTGTAATTAATTTGTAGCAATTGATAGCCAAAAAAGGCCAACCAAGTCAAGTTTGACAACAATGCAAAGTTATGCCATACATGTTAATATATTATACTCCAAAGAATCATACTCAAATTAGCATGGTAAGCTGATTAATAAATTGTGAATAAATGGATTAACATCCACAAATGTAACTCCAGTGTCGAGAACTCGAGGTTGGCAATTGTTTTGAGAACTTGAATTCTTGAATATTGAACAGGGCCAATAAGTTGATTCAAGATCTTATTATCAACTTATTGACATAAAAATAGTAAGTAAAAGTGAGATCTAGAAATTTCCTTAAATCTCCATTTTATGGTTGTAGAGACAGTATTTGTTGGAACACCCTCCCTGACCCACCCCCACCTCTTTCATTTTGAGGGAATTGGCTAATCATCAAGTAACAAGCACATTTAGTTTATCTTATTCGATGAAAGAAAACGAAGAAAGAACAAACGTAATTGGAATCAATATCTGAACCAACGGTTCGATGATTAAATTAGGACAAAATGGTGTCAACCTCTCCATAGTGGAAATCATTCAGGTCAAAATGATATCGATAAATATGATCAACATGCATCATTGGCTCCGGAATGGGTTTAGGTAACAATCAACCTCCAGCAAAAACTAATCCTTATATCAATGAACCAGTCAACATAAAGAAGCATACAGAGATTACATTAAAATTTTCAAAAGGAAAATCTACAGGAGAACCATTAAAATATTCAGTAGATGAAACATGAGTAGAGGCCAGAGCAGACAAGATTAAGGTGGAAAAGCTTCAGAGAGGGATGCAAAATAGTTATACTGCAATAACTTAAGAGGGTGACAGCCCTAAACTATTGCCTATTAAACTTAAAAGTTTGGTCAAGCATGGGAATATATAGAATGCAAACTTACATTCTCACAATCATCAATAGAGAGTCCTTCTGCTAGATGAATTTGGTGATCTAAAACTTTTAATGTCCTTGAGAGAATATCCAAGGGAACCATATGGAGAATATTCTTCGACCGAATTGACATGATTTTAGTCACAAGTGTTTTAAGATCTGATAGGGTCAAAGGTACCAATTCTGTTTCATCTCGGTCGTCAGAAAGAATTTCTGCTCTGCCACATAAGTCCTCCAACATTTCACAAAAGCCTGCTATAGCTTCATCTGACAAAGGACAACAAACTCAACTCCTTAAATATAATATGAACGGGAAACAAGATCAAGCTAACTACTCAAGAGAGAGAAAAACTGTAAAACCTTGACGCTCGCGGGAATCAGGACAAGGTGCTGATGATAAGTCATATTTCCCTTTCTTTTTCACTTTAGGTTTTCTAGAAGAACTAACAATATCCTGTCAATATAGTAAGATAATAGCTAGAATAAGAGGTCATTTTATCGGTCAACTGAAATTACGGTTATTTTTTTCTTTTGAGAAGTAGACTTACATTATTAACATTATGATCTTGCTGATGATTTTTAATTCTTGATGGGTTGGTTGAAACTTGATTAGTTGCAGCAGGCATGCTCTGCTCGACGGGCATTGATTCAGTCACGACACCACTGAACATTGACTCCTTAGCAGGACCTGAGAAACTTGAACAATGCCATGAATAATAAGACAGATAATAATTGTTATCTTCAGCACATAGCTTGTAACATTACTGAAGTAACAATCCAAGGCATGCAAAGCTAGGGATGGCAACGGGGCGGGTTTGGCCAAACCCGTAACCCGCCCCGCCAGAATTTTTATGAACCCGCAACCCGCCCGCCCCGTGGACCCGCCGGGTTTAACCCGCCCTGCCTCATTTGATTATTTATTATTTTTAAATTAATTTTAAAGTATAAAATATTTTATTTTAATATTAAATAATTTAAATTTAAACATATATATACTTAAAATAACATTTAATATTCATATAATGCTTAAAAATACATAAATAATTTATATGCACTTAAATTTAAATACACTAATTTGAATATAAATTTATATAAATGCATAAATACATAAAATATATTAATATTTTAATGAGGTGGGTTTAAATGCGGGTTCACGGGGCGGGTTCTACAAAAACCATGACCCGCCCCTAACCCGTTTGACTGGGTTCAAACCCGCCCCATTAGGGGCGGGTTTAATGCGGGTCCGGGTTTAAACCCGCCCCATTGCCATCCCTATGCAAAGCAGATATAATCCAGACTATTATACAAAGAGAGTAGAAGCGGCCAGGAATTTCAGTAAGTGTGATCAGAAAAAGGTGATACAAGCTGCAACAGCTTATACTGTTTTCAAGATTAATGCAGTAATAATCAGGACTTAAGGGCGTACAACCATGTTCACAGACAGGCAAATTATAGAAATATGTCTTGGGTATCCAAGAAGAGATAACAAGAAAGCTTCAGAATTTGATGTCTCAGTGTACAGTTTAATTTGAAGGCCTACTTCAAGGAAATTAAAGCATCATTTTATTTTTATACTTTGGATAACAATCGCATATTTTTTAATTGTACAACAATAACTTTGATATCAAAAGTTCAGAACTAATCTGACCAAAACATATAATAGAAGAAATTATCACTAAAAATATAAGGAACAATTATTTATTCAACTAAGTCAAAATCCAAGCAAGTTCAACCAACATAAATCAGGCTATGAGCATGTGACAAAGTTGGCATCTTATTCACATTACAAGAGATTGAAGACCCATTGGTGGGCTGTTTTACCTGGAGTAACGCAGTCAAATGCTTCAGCATCATGTCTTAAAACATCATCGATTAGGCTAAATTTTCCCATTGATGCACCTGGTTGATGATTTTCATTTCTAAGATTCCTACACATAAAACCATGTGAAATCACCATCTCAATCCATCCAAATAAAAAAAGTAAATTCAATTCTAACTTTCTTTATGTGCAATTTCCAGATTTTGATTAGAAGTCGCGAAGGCCATTTAAACTGAACAATCTTAATTCAGCACAATTGGGTATGAAGAGCACACTACAAGGAATAAATTATATTGTCATTAAGAACTATTATTTTACCATTTTGACAAATTTGTTGGCATGTCAACTGATGATAACACATATGGGCAACAATCAATCATACATGGGATAAAATCCAACCTGATTTTTAGTAAGCACTAAAAGTATCTCCCTCCATAAGGTTATCGCAATTAATATGTAGTACCATCTTGCTTATGATAATATATATATATATATACACACTAAAATCATATTTCGGGTGTTCTTAGAAATTTTATCGTTGGCATAGTTCCTACTATTTTGTTTTAAAGTTGTAACTGACATGGGATTTGAGTCGGCGTGACTGGACATGAATCACATTCTCAGATAACAATTTTCTATATTAGCATTTCAGTATTACTCGAGATACATAATATTTTCCGTGACTCCTTGTTCAAGGCTGTACCCTTTATCTAGCCTAATGTTAGTCCAATCTGTAAGGAAAAGGGTTTCTGCAAAAAATGCAGATATTGGCATTCTTTTTTCACAGGTTATAAGAGACTAAGATAAAATTCAGAAATATTAAATGTCGTGATCTCTATCCAATTTGATACAATAGGTGGTTTTTTCTCTTTATTTTTTATTCTGCCAATGGACTTTATGATATATAATTTCATTATTTACTTTGAATTTCCACCCTAAGTTTTCTACTTAGGAGTTGGATTAACTCATTGTTTTGCTTTTCTTTCAAATCATCCCCCTTTCTGACAAAATAAAATAGGTAATGTACGAAACATCTGTGCTACTGCTAAAGCTCATTATCAGAAACTTAATCGGCAAGGTAATTAATTAAAGAGCTAAAAATCTCCTTAGGTCCTTTTAACAAATTATAAAGTACAATGTAATGAATTTACTATTCAGGTGTGCTTATTTCGTAGTACCAAGTCGGAAAAAAATTTTGGTAGACCGAATCGTAAACCGAAACTGCAATTGACCAAAAATCTTGTAGCAAGTTATAAACCGAATTGTGTTGTCCAATTTCAGTCTGACTAGGTCAATTAATACCGAACGTTTTCTCTGTTTTATTATTTGGTCAACAAAATTCTTTTAAAAGAAGAAATATAAACATTTTAAAATCTTAATAAAACTACAACTATAGTTTTATTTATTATTGTAGTTTCTGCAAGTAAATAATATGAGCACTCTAAAATTTTGATTTTTTCATTCCGGAACTTTTGATTCTCAATTCAATTTCAGTCAGTTAACCGTATATGAGCACATCTAATTGTGGTGCATAATTTTTTAACTTAAATTAGGAAATATCTCTTTAGCCAAAATAAAAATTATAAAGTACCTAAAGAAGTGCACAGGGGAAAAAAGGATAAGTGCTACAGAAAAAATTTCATATTTCCCACCGTATATTTTGAGTACTCTTATAATAAGAATCAGGCAAACAGTCCAGACACAAATGTGACCATCTTTATCCTTCAAATTTTATTCAAATGGACACATCCTCAGTAATTCTATATAATAAATAAATCACTCGGAGAAATGCAAAAAAACATATATATATATATATAGAAAAACCAGAAAATTAATAGGTCACCACTTTAAAATCACAGCTAGCATAAGTAACAGCTTCACTTATTTCCTAAATTTCAACCAAGATAGATCCAATTCAAAGCCAAAAACCAATAACCAACACAAACTCAATAACTAGAGCACCTCAAATCAAACACAAAAACAAAATCCGGCACTTAAAATCAAGCTTACAAGTAAGACACGTCAGCATTACGGAGGAGATCAGCAATCTTTCCAGAAACATCCGCCCGATTAAAATTAAACACGTAACCTCCACCGCCTTCGTCGAGGATGCTAAGTTCCTGAACAAGTGCGCCACAGAACACCGGGAGCGACGGCAGCGGCAAGCACGGCGCCACCTCGGAATGAACGGTATTCGATAAGCTTATGCCGCAAGGGACCCCCTCGGAGCTTCTCTTACCACTAGGAATCGACATCCGGAAGCCAATTCCGCGAGCAACTCAGTGATTGAACTGTAATTTGAGTTTGAATTTTGGGGGAATTGAATTAGCCCTAGAGAGAGAAACTAGAGTGTGAAGAGAGAGAAGTACAAATGGCGGGGGAAATACATAGAAAATTTCGGGACTTTTTTTTTTTTTGCCAGTTCAAGCGGAGGTCTGCGTGTGCGTTTGATGCGCTGGTAATTTATATACCCTGGTAAAAATGAGTCAAAGTATCTTCCTAGAAAATTTTGAAAATAAATAAATAAAATATATCGAGGCTCAGTTGTGGGCGTTTCCAACTGTACGATACGACGACGTGCCCCTATAACTGTAACTTGTCTTTACTCCGTACGACGTCGTATTTCAGGCTTTCATCGTGAAGCTTGTGAAGGACGCTATTTTCACATTATTTATCTTGGGCCTAATTTTATTTTCCCACTCAAACTCAGCTGCCCAATAAGAATAATTTATACATGAGTTTTTCCCAAAAAAATATATTTTTTAGCTTAAAATAATATATTTAATTATTGAAGTATTTGTTATCATGCAAAAAAAAAATTTTTTTGTTTAAAAATATAAAATATTTTCTAAATAAAATGATTATTTTGTTCATAATAAATGATAGCTTTTATACAAAAACAAGATAAGAGTTTTTGTATGTAAATGATATCTTAAATAATCAGGAGTTCATAAAGATAAAGGGTTTATCTGAGTTTTTGTCTTAATTATTTACTTACACACACATCGCATTGTTTATTTAAAGTAATAAAAGGTGCATTAATCATCGCATTGTTTAATAGTCCAAAAGATTGAAATATTTTCCGGAAGTTTTAAAATAATATGCAATTATTGTCGTCTATAAATTTATTAGGAACACCACAGAGATAAGGTGGGTTGTTGGATTGCTTATGTTTACTGATTTCTTTCATTTTCTTTTCTATTGAAAAGTGGATGATGCTTGATGATTATTTTTTTGATCCATTGAAATAATTAGAAACGTAATTTATATTTTACTTGTGCAATTTCCTTTAAACACATTTTACTAACAATAAAGACCATTAAATGTGGACACTCCGAACCACATGCACATATAATATGGTCCATTCTAATCCATTTTTATAGTTAACTCGATATTATTAGCATGTGAAGTATCAGTGAAATTAAGTGATTTTTAAAATAATATTTTTATATGATAAAATGGTGGACAAAAGAAGCTTCGAGGGGTTTGGAGTAGTAAAAATTAGCATTGTTAATCCGGGCCGGGCTAAACAGGCAATTTTTAAACCTATTATATATTTTAGGGTAGTAAAAAAGGGTTCAAAATCGGCCTTTTTGCCCGGGGATCAGCCCGGGCTAAAAGGTTAACCATGAGTTAACCGCCCAACCCATTTTAGCCCGTTTATATTTATATATACTCAATTTTTTATTTTTTTTTATTTTATAATTTTTTAATTAATTTTTTTTAATATTTTTTCACAAATTTAAATAAGGCAAAAAAAAAATCAATTATGGCCAATCAATTACAAATTAAATATTTCTATTTGATTTAGTCAATTAATAATTAATCCTCTCCAATTCAATATTTTTTAGAGTTTTAATTTCTATTGAATTGAATAAATTAAAATATTAATTCAATATAAAATAATAATATAATATTTTTATAAATTCTATTATGAAATTTGTTCATAATATGAACTGATATCATTATAATTATAAATTAATATTATGGTATTAATTTATAAATGTGATGATACAAATTTTATATTTTCTTCAATTATGTTATTAAAGATGATGGGAACTAATTTTATATTTTGAACATTTGTTACCAAATCTGGATCGAAATTTTTGTCGTTATGTAATGTTAATGTTTGAACATTTTTTTTTTAATTTTTTTTGTTCGTTATAGGTGGCGCATTTAAATTTCAAGAACCATTGAAAGGGGTTAAATCTCAACTATTAGAACGTTTAAATGAAATAAAATGGGATCGTTTAAATAATACACTATTTAAATCTAACAAAAGGTTAATTGGCTTAACAATACTAGTAAAAATTAAAAAGACAAATGTTATTCAAACTGTGTATTAGTGTTATTGGGCTTCTGATTTATTTTCAGTATCGGCCTAAACCATCTCACTTCATTTTCTTATTAGACCATATTTGTTTAGGGTCCGGTTATTAACACCCCCAACATTGGTAGATGCACCCGCATAAATAATACACTACCTAATATACCCTTCTTTAAAACCCAATATATTTTTCCTTTTTCTTTCTCAATCACCGTCCCCCTCCCCTCTGTATGTTCATTTCCGCCTCCCCCTCCCCTTTTTCTCATTTCTGCACACCTTCATTTGCACTGCCACGTCGCCGCCGCCCACATCCCGCCGCCGGCCGTCCCACTCCCCCTCTTTCTCCCCTCATTTTCTCACACCTTTATTCCCTCTCTCATTTTTCTCCACCTATTTAGTCTTGAAATCTCACTGCCTTACCCCAACTTCACAATAATATTGTAGGTGTAGTGCACCGAAAATGACTGATAAATAAATTAAACGAAATAAACAAAATAAAAATCAAGTCTCGTGCGTGTACGATTTCCTTAAAACAATTATATCATTCACTCTCGGTGCTAGTGATTCGTAGGACACTTGTCTCCCAGGATAAAACGATCAAAATCAAAGATAATATCACTTTATCTTGCTCACAACGAACTGAGAAGTGCTCGATTAATCACCGGAGTACGAACGAATGCAGAAAACAAATAAATGTAAGAAGGTGTATAGCAACTGCTGGAAAAGTATTTGTGTTTCTCTCCAAACTGTGGTTATTGTTTCGTATTTTCAGTGTTTTTTTTCCAACACTACAGAGGTGCTACTTATAGCCCTCAAAGAAACGGACTCAGGAGCCATGGAAAAAGAAAACCAAATTATCATTAATTCAGGTTTATAATTTCGAATGTTTTTGTAACCACCTGACCATAACTTCAGGTTTCAAAACACCTGAACGTGCATGAAACATCTCTCAGGTTTTCAATAGGAACGTTACACGTTTTAGTTCAAAAATTCAAATTAAAACGTGCACAAAATCGAGGCAAAAATTCGCTTGCACGTCCGCACACAAGTTCGGGTTTCGAAGGCCAAATCCGATCAGGATTTGCACCCCCCCCTGCGCACCCGCGTAGAAGGTGGAGGAGAATGAACCCACAATAATTTACAAGCAAACAAGTGAGTAGCTCTTTATATATCCACTTCCTCTTTTCTCTTTTTCCAATGTGGGATAGAATGTTGGGGAATAAGTTGCACAGATCTATTCGGGGTGAATATTTAAATACAAATTTAATTCTTATAATTATTACTAACATGAATTAATCCTATATTAATTCAAATAATAATTCAACAACATATCATGCATATAATAATTCATGTAAAACCTACGCATGCGGAATTCTACGAGTTTACGTGAACGTACCTCTTGGGATGGCAGTGATCTGGCTGATTAGACTAACAAAAGAACTTCTCAAGTATTCCCTTAGCCCTTGTTCGACTATCCGGTGGAAGGACACTTGTGAACAATTAACAAGAGGAAAATAAATTATGTTGCACCACCTTTGTGGATTTACTAATTTTTCCAGCACATGGAATTGTCCTTGGGAATGAAAGAATCATCCCCTATTTATAGAGCACAAGGTGGTCGAAATTTTAGGCCAAAAATAATGTGGGAAAATCTTTTCTTGATCTCCAAGAAATCTTGAATATATCTCTTATATTCTTTCTCACATAATTATAATATTCCACAAAATCCCACCTACTCTTTTATTATGGATATTTTCGAAATATGGGGTACCAAGAATCCAAGATTTGGATCTTCTTGAATTTATGAGATATTCTTGTATTTCAATAAATACATATCTTCCATAATATCTTTTCAAGAAAAATCAAGAAAATCTTTCTTGCCCACTATATTTCAAAATTTTGAAATCTCTATTATAGATAACCAAGTGGGAGATTTCTTGAATTTAATGAGATAATCTTGTATTCCAAGAATACATATCTTCATTCCATAACAAAATTCAAAGAAAATCTTTCTCCCAACTTATCCACAATTTTCGAAAAATACTTGGAAAAATAAGCAACAATATTTATTTTATTTTAATCACATTTTTCAGTTATTGGACTATATGTTGGGCTACTTAGGGGGTCTTTAGGAGAATGAAGATTGGACCTTCTAATGGACTTTGAATATCTAATATTGAGCCATAATATTATTCAAGCCCATAAATATTAATTAATCCCACTACATAATTAATATTGTACTATCCATCTTAACCCATATTACAGTCAATATGGCTCCCGGTTATTATTTCTCATGTTTAAGATTATCTAGCCCATTAATTAATTCAAGCCACTGAAATAAATTTCCATTAATTAATATCTTTTGTCCTTGGTCAAGGAACAATTCAACATTATTATCCATACCGGAAACTAATTCCACTTGCAAGATTTGGTATGATAAAGCTTATGAACCTCCCAAGGGGGCAAATCAAACAAGCGTACTTGCACACGATTCTTCGTATTAAATCTTAGCAATCACATGTGACTAATAATATTGTCCAAGATAAAAAGTATTGAATCTCGTTGATTCTCTACCCATGATAAGTAAAAGCAATAGTTACCAATCCCACGTGATCCTATTTAAGGAACGAAGATTAAGAAATAACGAACCACTGAGGTCTAATTCTTCCTTATTCAGTTATGAAGAATTTGTCCTCATGTAGGTCCTATTCAGTGCATCAGTCATGCACTAGTGTAATCTCTTGGTCAAGACAAACCAATCTGAGCCTTACACTTCAACCTTTCACGATGGGTTGTTCATTTCCATCTAGGTCGTGAATGGCGTACTTTTAGTTACAAGGGACTGTTAATTTAATCTTCTGTGATTTGGTATCACTAAATTAACTACAATGTAACACGTACGACTTATTGAACAGTTATGCAGTAAATATATATAACATTCGATAATATTTAAAGCATCAGTGATAAACAGTTTATTTCAGTAAATAAGTCCGAAATTCAGTTTTGATTATACAAAGTAAAAAGCATACTTTCCAGTATAATCCCAACATAGAAGTCTTTTGTTTTTCCCTTTCCCACTTTCCCATTTGTTGGTTACAACATTTATTGAGAAAATAATTTCTCATTCACCAAAAAATGGCTCCATTTTCCAACAATCCCCCACATGAATGGAAATTAACACAGATGCCAAAAGGTTGTTTGGTGATATAAATCATAGTTAGAAACTTGCATAGGATAGGTAGGTATCAACCTTTGAACCTTCCCTTGTGGAAGTATACTTACTTTACTAGTCATATAGTATACGCGATGTCTTTGAACTATCCACTGTTTTACGTAAACGATGGTATACTCCACTCAAGTTCTTCCTAACATTTCTCAGTTCTCATGGTTATGTTCGTTTTGGCCATGAACATCCGTCTGGTTCTGCAAGAGTTTTTAGGAATATGCCTTACACTATTCCCTTCGAAGCGGCCCCACTTCTCTCTTACATAGGTGATTATTTTAAGAGTATTTCACGAACTCTTCTCAAATCATTAATAACTTATGCTAAACCTCACAACACACATCACTGTGGCATCTTTTAGGCAATGGACTTTTCTAGGGTTTTAATTTTAACAATTTATCCCACACAAGACAGTGATTTACGAGTTAGACAATTAGGTTGTCCTTTTGAACCTAGTTCTTGGGATCTCCAGTCATATAGGTAAGGTTTTCCTTCGTCTCAACTCGTTTCCTTTAAGGCTTTTAGTCCCATTCCTCTAGATGACGATAAAACTAACTCTCGATTTAACCCTTTGGTTAACGAATCCGCTATGTTATCCTTAGACTTTACATATCCTATTGAGATAACCTCAGTTGAGAGTAGTTGTCTAATGGTATTATGTCTACGACGAATGTGTCTAGACTTACTGACACGTGTTTTGCAACACACTAACCTCTCAAGTATAAGAGGGTCATTGAAGTGCCCGGTTTTAAATATCAATCCATGGGACTAGGTGTGGAATATAGTCCAATTGTTATATGTTGTCGCATGATTATAGTGTGAAACATGTTGGAAACTTAAAAACAAGCAATTATCAACTAAGTAAACAAGTAACAAACAATAAAATAGTAAGCAAACAAGTAAAGCAACTAGATTAAAAGTGTTTTGTGTTTTGTGAGTGGGAGGTGTTCGGGTGTTGATCCTCGGATGATGTTCGATTAACTATTGCCTAGGTGGTTATCTCTACGTCCGGTTACTCCCTAAGAATGATCACAATCCATTAACCATCACCGTACTTGGTAAGCCTATAGGATCCGGTTTCATTAAACTCCTAAGATCGGGATGGAATTCACTCTTTCTCACCCGGGTAATTGCAAAGGAAGGGTCCTCTAACTAACTAACTACTCCCTACCCTTGTGTTCCCACTTGAAGCATAGAGATCATTCACATTAATTTCTTCATTTTCAACACTAGTGGCTAACTAGTGAATCAATGTGAACTAAGGGAATTCTAACGATCCTACCCAACTCTCGTCGCAATAGGATGTGAATTGACTCAAAACCGAGAATCACAGCAATACCTATCCGTCTACCCACATTTACCCAACTCTCGTTGCAATAAACTAGACAAAACGAACAAGCTAATAGCCCAACCCACCGAATTTGATCACTAAACAACCCATAATTCAAAAGACAACCATCAACACCATTAACAAGTAATTAATCAACCATCAACCCAATTCACAACACCCAAACACAAAAGAACCTTAGCCCATGGTGCTACAAGCAATACCCATGGCTAATATGCAAATAAACAAGAAACTCATATGAAAATAAGCAATAAAAACAAGTAGAAACAAATAAACACCTTACTCTTAAGATTCAAGCACCAATCCATACAAATTCCATCAATACTCCTTGGTTTCTTGCTCAAAACTGAAATAAACACTCTATCTATGTTATGCTATAACTATCTAAGCTATCTATGGAAGCAAAATTGAAAAACAGGAAAAAGTATTAGTTGCAGCTCTCAAAAGTATCACTTGTTATCTTCCCCTTCACTCCCTATTGCTGCTGAATGATGAAAAAACGAACTAAAGGCTTTTTATATGGTTTTGAATCCTCTGGCACGTGTCCCTAGGTCAGAATTGGGGACCTCAGATATTTTGACTTGCTCGACTCGAGCAGAGGTGAAGTCGTGCACCCGTTTTCATTTTTTCAGGCTGCTCGAGCAAAACTGGGTCGAGCAACTCAAAATTTTGGAAATCACCTCCCTTTCTCGACCAAAGGGAGGTTGAGCAAGGTTGCTCGACTCGAGCAACAGGTCGAGCAACTGCAGATTGTGCAGCTTCGGTCGTCGTTTTCTTCATAACTTGAGCTCCCGAACTCCGATTGACTTGATTCTTTTTGCGTTGCGACCCTCTTTTCAAGCTCTTTCACATGGTTCAACTCTCTTCTCCTACATCCTTCTAGATCAGAGCATTTTATTTAATCAATTCTAGCTTATTTCCACTCGTTTCCTACACAACGAACCAAACATGCCCTTTCTCCACATTTAGGCACAATTAAGTGAAATTAGTTCAATAAAATTACGAAATGCTATCAAATTAAGCTCAAAATCACATAAATACAAGCAATGACGACCCCTAATCAACCCCCCCAAACTTAAAGCGTTGCTTGTCCCCAAGCAACAAAAGAAAATAGAACAAGGGGGAGGAATTGTGAAGTATGCAATGTATGAACACCAAGACTCATGCAATGGACTTCAAGGCTCATATCAAATGAACAAGGAATCACAAGTGAAATCTCATACCACAATCAAACATGCAATGATCAAGATAAGACAAGTTCAAGTGCACTATCCCCACTCTCTTTTGGAAGTAATTCACACAAAGCTCACTTTTCAAGGGACGTGTTTACACTCTTTCAATCAATCCACTCCATGCAACATCCATAGGCTTTCCCCTCATCTCCATTCTCCATCAACTCTTTTGGTCGGTAATCAAATCGAAAAGGTCTTTCACAAGGTGGTAATGTAGGTTCTTTGGACAAAGGTGGGGTAAAATTTGGGAAAAAGTGACTCAATTCCTTGTAGTGCAACAAGTGTTGGTAAATCAATCACTCAAGAATTTTTAGAACACAAATTCAACACTCATTTCTCTTTCTTTTCTCATTTCAAACTCACAAAAACCCAATTCACATTCCCTTTCTTTCTTTTATTTTCCTCTTGGAGCCATTTTTCTTTTTCAAGTTCCTTTGAAACCTTGTTTTCATCAATTTTTTTTCTTTTCATTTTTCAAGGTTTCTTCTTCTAGCCTTGTTTCTCTTTTTCACATTTTTTCTTCTAGCCTTGCTCAATCTCTTTTTGCATTTTTCTCAACTTTCTCACATTGACAACTCAAAATCCACTCATTTATGCTTTGTTCTTCCATTATTTACCAATCATGAAGCTCTACAAGTCAATAGGGATCAAAATGAGGCTCGAGAAAGAAATGGTAAAAATGGCTAAATCAATGTAGCTTGCCAACAAAAATAGACTTAAAGGCTCAAAGGGGCTTACTACGGATTGACTTCATTAGGTGGGATTTATTTAGCCAAGTGACTCATCAAACAAAAATGACCTCCAATCATCTTTAACACATTTCCAAAAATATGATCTCAAACAAGACAAAGGGGCAAGTTCTAGCATGCATTTTGTGAATGATCCACTCAAGAAAGAAATAAAATCACAATATGCATGATTCAAATGGCTCAATTCTCTCAAGATTTGCATTAGGGATAGTCACACCATCCCTAGTCTATCCATTTCAAAGCATGTAATCAAGTAGTGCAATCCTCCAACAAGTAACCACCTCATCACATCAAACACTACCAATCATCCAAGCAAAAGTCTCAACATCACATACAAAAGCATCCACCACAATCCAATACCAAAGGAGCAAATATACCACCAAAAACAACATGAAGCATAAGTGCATTGGTGCAAGTGAATTTGTGAAAACGAACACACCCCCAAACTTTTTCATTGCTATGCAATTAAAAGTTTGGAAAAATAGTGAAACAAAGAGTATGCACCATGACCATTAAGCTCTAAGCTAACCACATTTCAACAAATAAGCTCATCTACATTCATCTTCAACAAGCAAGTATACCAACAAAAGAGAGCCCAACACGGCAAAATTCATATACAAGTATTTTTACCATTAAGCTCAAAAACATGTCACACGGTGAACATCACCAAAACCAAAACGGGGGTGTGCCGGTGTAACAAAAACGCATAAGAAAATGCACACCCCCCCAAACTTAGATTTTGCAAAGCACTAAGTTCAGGGAAAGTGCTTGTACTTAAAGTGCCCTTCGAGTACACATATTCCTTTAAAGCTCGATAATCCACCAAGCCTCGAACACACGACCCCATCACCTACAAAAAACAACACTATATAAAACACTATCAAACGAACACACGAACACATAAAAGCAGTAAAAATGGGTTGCCTCCCATTGAGCGCTAGGTTTAACGTCCTTTTCCGGACGAAGCTTAAAGTCGCTCAACTTTATTCAAGAAAATTGACACCAACAATCCCAACTTGGGATGTAGAAAGGTAATGCTTGACCCGGTGACCATTGACCATGAAGTGGTCACCCTTTTCATTCTTCAACTCCATATATCCACTTGAAAACACTTTGGCAACCTCAAACGACCCACTCCAACGAGATTTCAACTTCCCGGAAAAGAGTTTCAACCGGGAGTTGAACAATAGTACCTTATCTCCAACTTTGAACTCCTTATTTTTTATCCTTTGGTCGTGCCAACACTTAGTCTTTTCCTTGAAAATTCGGGAGCTCTCATAAGCATTCTCACGGAACTCTTCTAACTCATGGAGTTGAAGCAACTGATTCTCCCCTGCCTTATCGCCATCCATGTTCAATTGTTTGGTGGTCCAATAGACTTTGTGCTCTAGCTCAACCGGGAGATGACACGACTTACCAAAGACAAGTTGGTACGAAGACATGTTCAATGGAGTTTTGTAAGCCGTTCGATAGGCCCACAAGGCATCATCAAGGCGAATCGCCCAATCTTTCCGATTCGAGTTCACCGTCTTTTCAAAGATGTGTTTGATTTGACGATTTGAAACCTCCGCCAATCCATTTGTTTGTGGGTGATATGTGGTGGCGACCTTGTGCTTGACCCCATACTTCCCAAGCAACTTTTCCATAGCTCGATTAACAAAGTGGGTTCCCCCATCGCTTATCAAGGCTCTTGGCACTCCGAATCGGGTGAACACATTCTTCTTGAGGAATTGAATCACTGTTTTTGCATCATTGAGCTTGGTAGGAATGACCTCAACCCATTTTGACACGTAATCCACCCCAACAAGGATATAGATGAATCCAAATGAAGGGGGAAACGGTCTCATGAAATCAATCCCCCAAACATCAAAAATCTCTACCTCCAAGAAGATGTTCAAAGGCATTTCATCTCTCTTGGTGATGGTCCCCATCCTTTGGCATCAATCACATCTTTGAACAAACTTTTGACTATCTTTGAAGATCGTAGGCCAATAGAACCCCGATTGGAGAACTTTCATCCCCGTCTTTGATGCCCCAAAATGGCCTCCACATGTGACAATGAGTCAAGATCCCGTCAACCTCTTCTTTTGGAACACATCTTCTCATGATCGAGTCTTGACCTCTCTTGTATAACACCGGATCATCCCAAATGAAACTCTTCACATCTTTGACAAATTTATTTTTGGCATGTGAAGGGATTTCATTGGGAAGCTTTCCACAATCCAAGTAGTTGGCAAAGTCGGCATACCATGGCTCTTGCACCTCAATTCTCATTACCGAAATCTTCTCAACTTCTTCAAAGAACTCCTCCAACTTCAAAAGCTTCTCATCCGGGAATTCTTCCTTCACCTCTGTTTCTTCTTCTACAAAGTCTTGGTTCCTCTCTAACCTCGAAAGATGATCGGCTATCACATTTTCGGTCCCCTTCTTGTCCCGAATCTCTATATCAAACTCTTGAAGAAGAAGCACCCATCGGATCAACCTTGGCTTTGCATCTTTCTTTGCCATAAGGTACCGAATCGCCGTATGGTCCGTGTAAACAATAGTTTTCCCCCCACAAGATAAGGGCGAAACTTATCAAAAACATAGACCACGGCCAATAGTTCCTTCTCCGTTGTGGTGTAATTGGTTTGGGTTGGGTTGAAGGTCTTCGAAGCATAGTAGATAGCTCTAAACTTCTTCTCCCGGACTTTCCAAGTACCACCCCCATTGCATAATTGTTTGCATCGCACATGAGAACGAATGGTTCCTCCCAATTCGGAGTCACCAAAATCGGAGAGGCTATAAGTGCTTCCTTCAATGCTAAGAAAGCTTCAAGACAATCATTAGTGAACACAAATGGGACATCCTTTCCAAGTAAATGAGAGAGGGGCTTTGAGAGTTTGGAAAAATCTTTTATAAACCTTCTGTAGAAGCCGGCATGTCCCAAGAAGGAACAGATGCCTTTTTCATTAGAAGGTGGAGAAAGTTTCTCAATTGCCACCGCTTTTGCTCGATCTACTTGAAGTCCCTTTGAAGAAACATGGTGACCAAGTACTATCCCGTCCTTAACCATGAAATGACATTTTTCCCAATTAAGGACAAGGTTAGTCTCTTGGCACCTTGTTAGCACGAGTTCAAGGTTAAAGAGACATTTATCAAACGATTCACCAAACACAGAAAAATCATCCATAAACACTTCCATCACATTTTCAATCAAACCATGGAAGATCGACATCATGCACCTTTGAAACGTAGCCGGAGCATTGCACAACCCGAAGGGCATGCGTCTCCAAGCATACATTCCATAGGAGCAAGTGAATGTCGTCTTCTCTTGGTCCTCCGGTGCAATCATGATTTGATTATAACCGGAGTACCCATCAAGAAAGCAATAGAAATCGAAACCCCCAAGTCTATCTAGCATTTGGTCCATGAAGGGAGAAGGGGAAAGTGATCTTTGCATGTAGCTTTGTTCAATTCTCTATAGTCTACACACACTCTCCACCCCGTAGCTACCCGTGTAGCTATCACCTCATCATTATCGGTTTTGATAACCGTCATTCCCTCTTTTTTAGAAACCACGTGGAGTGGTGACACCCATGGACTATCCGAAATTGGGTAAATCATACCCGCATCAAGAAATTTTATGACCTCTTTCCTAATTACCTCTTGGATTATAGGGTTCACCCTCCTTTGGTGTTGGACAATTGGTTTACTCCCCTCCTCTACTCTTATTCTATGCATGCATAAGGAGGAGTTAATCCCCTTGATATCCTCAATTGTCCACCCAATTGCAGACTTGTGCTTACGAAGCACCCCCAACAATTTATCTAACTCACACAAATTGAAAAATGAAGAAACGATTACCGGAAATTTTTCACCATCCTCAAGATATGCATATGTGAGATGCTCAGGTAATGGTTTTAACCCGGTTTTTCTTCTCCTCTTGCTTTTCCACTCCTTCAATCGGTTCCCTTAATGGCAAGCTTGGGATCTTGTTCCTTCCCCACACTTCATTGACTTGATCCACTTATAGCACATCTTTGCAATCATTCTCCTCAAAGGAGCTTTCATCGTTCTCAAAGAGTGCATTGTAGTATCCATTGGCAAAGTAGGGGTCAAAGGATTTTTCAATTTCCGTTTGAACACTATTTTCAATGACATCAATCATTTTGCACTCCTCCTTCTCAAGTGTATGCTTCATGGCTTTGTAGGAGTCAAATACGAGCTCTTCATCATCGAGCTTCAAGGTCACCTTGCCTGTGTACATGTCCACCACCGCCCATGCGGTAGCTAGAAACGGTCTACCCAAGTTCAAGGGAATTTCAACGTCCTCTTCCATCTCTAGCACCACAAAGTCCGTCGAAAAGACGAATTTATCAATTTTTACTAGCACATCTTCCACAATACCATCCGGGTAGGTGATGGAACGATCCGCCAATTGTAATGTCATGGACATTGGTTGGAGCTCACCAATTTTCAAACGATCGTAGATTGATCTTGGCATAAGATTGATGCTCGCCCCAACGTCACATACAACATTTCTCTTCTCCGTATTGCTTAGCTCACACATCAAAGTGATGCTCCCGGGATCTTTGATTTTCTTTGGAAAGTTCCTTTGTAGTAGAGCGCTACACTCACTTGTTAGGCTTATCATCTCACCACCTTCCGCCTTCCTTCTCTTGGTGACCAACTCTTTAAGAAACTTTGCATAAGATGGCATTTCTTCAATTGCCTCCAAGAAGGGCACGTTCAAGGTCACTTTCTTGAAAATTTCCAAGAATTTGGCGAACTTATCATCAAGCTTCTTTTTCATAAAACGTTGAGGAAAATGTGGTGGAATGGGAGTTTTAGGATTCCCCATCCATCAAACTCAACCTTTTCGTTTTTCTCCTTCAACTCTTTAGCCTTCTTCCATTTCGGAACCCTCTTCTCTTCAACACCTTCCTCCTCAACACATATATTCTCTACAACAATCTCCTCTTCCTTATATTTCTTTTCTCCCTCCTTTTCTACCTCATCATCTTCCAAAGGCATGCTCGGCCCATCATACCTCGTACCACTCCTCAATTCAACGGCCTTACAATGTTCTCTAGGATTCACCTCCGTCGTGGAGGGGAACTTTCCTTTGTCCTTCCCTTGGCTTGAGGATGCCACTTGCCCTGGTTGGAATTCCAAGTTCTTCAATTGGCTTGAGAGAGAGGTAATGGCATTTGGAATATTTCCAAGATTCTTCAAGTCTTCTTCAATCTTATCAAACTGTTGATTCGACTTTTGAGTTTGTTGGTTCGAAAGATTGATGAAGGTGGCCAAACTATCCTCCAAAGTAGGTCTGCCTTCATTGTTTGGGGCACGGACTCCGGGATCAAATCCCGGAGGTAGAGTGAGGGCGGCCTTCGGGTTAGAGTATGAAAAGTTTTCATGTTTTTGGAGGTTTTGGTTGTAGGAGTTATTGTGTGGGAAAGATTGAGTGTTTTGGTTTTGGTTTTGACCTTGGTTTTGGCTAGATGATTGGTTTTGGTTGCTTTGGCCTTGGAAGTTTGATGATGGATTGTTTTGGTTTGAGAAGTTTTATGAATGGTTGTTTTGGTAACGGTTTTGGTAGTTGGAGGATTGGTTTTGGAAGTTTTGGTTGGGATTTTGGTAGTGTGAAGGTTGGTTTTAGAAGTTTTGGTTGGGGTTTTGGTAGTAGTTACCTTGGAATTGTTGATTCCCTTGGTAGTTTCCTTGATAATTCCCACTTCCCATGTAATTGACTTCCTCAACTTGATTAGCATTCAATGGCACCTCCATGTTCCCTCCCAATATTCCTCTCCTTTGGCTTTCCGCTAACGAATCAACCTTGTTCATTAAAACTCTCATTGCTTCCGCCATTGTGTTGTTTGGATCACTATCCATTTGGGAGATCTTTTGGACATCGGATGGCCAAGTGAAGTGTTGTTGGCAATTCGATCAATCAATGCCAGCCCTTCCTTACCGGTCTTGTCAAAAATCGATCCACCCGATGATGAATCGATAAACATCCTTCCCTCATCGTTCAAACCATAGTAGAAATAACTCACCACTTGATCGTTAACAAAATTGTGTTGTGGGCATCTCCTTAACATGGCATTATATCTCTCTCAAGCTTCGTATAAGTTCTCCCCACCTCTTTGTCTAAATTGGGCGATCTCCTTCTTGCATTGAAGTGTCATTGCGGGTGGAAAGAACTTCATCAAGAACTTTTGGCATAGTATGTCCCACGAGCCAAGACTATCGGGGGGTAAGGAGACTATCCAATCTTTTGCCTTGTCCCTCAAGGTGAAGGTGAAGGTTCGAGCTCTCCAAGCATCATCCGTGACCCCATTGATCTTGACGGTATCCGCATACTCCAAGAATTGAGCGATATGCCAATTTGGGTCCTCATTCTTCCCTCCACCAAATTGTTGTTTTTGGAGCATTTGAATGAGGGCCGGCTTGATTTCAAAGTTATTTGCCGCAATAGCCGGACGGGCGATGCCATCATAGTGCCTTTGCACTTGAGGGTTGAAGTATTCCCACATTGGGCGATCTCCATTGTCACACCCTTCCAAATTCATCCGATTGTTTTGATTTTTGCCCATTGTTCTTTGTTGGGCTAATCTTCGATTCCGGTCTCGGTTTCTTCTCCTAGCCCTGGCTTCAATCTCAAGATCAATAGGTATTGGTTCAATCCCACTTGCTCTTGTGATCACACACACCTAGAGAATCAACAAACACCACAAATCTCCAAGCCGACTATTAGCAATGTTAGTTACTTAAAAAAAAAGACACTAGTAATCACGTTCAACGAACAACTAGTTATACTCAACACAACCTAGTCCCCGGCAACGGCACCAAAAACTTGACACGTGTTTTGCAACACACTAACCTCTCAAGTATAAGAGGGTCGTTGAAGTGCCCGGTTTTAAATATCAATCCACGGGACTAGGTGTGGAATATAACCCAATTGTTATATGTTGTCGCATGATTATAGTGTGAAACATGTTGGAAACTTAAAAACAAGCAATTATCAACTAAGTATACAAGTAACAAACAATAAAATAGTAAGCAAACAAGTAAAGCAACTAGATTAAAAGTGTTTTGTGTTTTGTGGGTGAGAGGTGTTCGGGTGTTGATCCTCGGAGGATGTTCGATTAACTATTGCCTAGGTGGTTATCTCTACGTTCGGTTACTCCCTAAGAACGATCACAATTCATTAACCATCACCGTACTTGGTAAGCCTAGGATTCTGTTTCATTAAACTCCTAAGATCGGGATGAAATTCACTCTTTCTCACCCGGGTAATTGAAAAGGAAGGGTCCTCTAACTAACTAACTACTCCCTACCCTTGTGTTCCCACTTGAAGCATAAAGATCATTCACATTAATTTTTTCATTTTCAACACTAGTGGCTAACTAGTGAATCAATGTGAACTAAGGGAATTCTAACGATCCTACCCAACTCTCGTCGCAATAGGATGTGAATTGACTCAAAACCGGGAATCACACCAATACCTATCCGTCTACCCACATTTACCCAACTCTCGTTGCAATAAACTAGACAAAACGAACAAGCAAATAGCCCAACCCACCGAATTTGATCACTAAACAACCCATAATTCAAAAGACAGCCATCAATAGAGATAATCCACCATTAACAAGTAATTAATCAACCATCAACCCAATTCACAACACCCAAACACAAAAGAACCTTAGTCCATGGTGCTACAAGCAATACTCATGGCTAATATGCAAATAAACAAGAAACTCATATGAAAATAAGCAATAAACAACAAGTAGAAACAAATAAACACCTTACTCTTAAGATTCAAGCACCAATCCATACAAATTCCATCAATACTCCTTGGTTTCTTGCTCAAAACTAAAATAAACACTCTATCTATGCTATGCTATAACTATCTAAGCTATCTATGGAAGCAAAATTGAAAAACATGAAAAAGTATTAGTTGCAGCTCTCAAAAGTATCACTTGCTATCTTCCCCTTCACTCCCTTTTGCTGTTGAATGATGAAAAAACGAACTCAAGGCTTTTTATATGGTTTTGAATCCTCTGGCACGTGTCCCTAGGTCATAATTGGGGACCTCAGATATTTTGACTTGCTCGACTCGAGCAGGTCTGCTCGACTCGAGCAGAGGTGAAGTCGTGCACCCGTTTTCATTTTTTCAGGCTGCTGCTCGAGCAAAACTGGGTCGAGCAACTCAAAATTTCGGAAATCACCTCCCTTGCTCGACCAAAGGGAGGTCGAGCAAGGTTGCTCGACTCGAGCAACAGGTCGAGCAACTGCAGGTTGTGCAGCTTCAGTCGTCGTTTTCTTCATAACTTGAGCTCCCGAACTCCGATTGACTTGATTCTTTTTGCGTTGCGACCCTCATTTCAAGCTCTTTCACATGGTTCAACTCTATTCTCCTACATCCTTCTAGATCAGAGCAGTTTATTTAATCAATTCTAGCTTATTTCCACTCGTTTCCTACACAACGAACCAAACATGCCCTTTCTCCACATTTAGGCACAATTAAGTGAAATTAGTGCAATAAAATTACGAAATGCTATCAAATTAAGCTCAAAATCACATAAATACTAGCAATGACGACCCCTAATCACTTACCATTGTACAAATTACTTTGTGCTCTTCCAATTGCAGATTGACTATCACAATGAATGCATATTGATGGCACATGTTTCATCCACTTTGGAATATCTTCTAAAAAATTCCTAAGCCACTCGGCTTCTTCACCACACTTGTCAAGAGCTATAAACTCTGATTCCATGGTAGACTTTGAAATAACTGTTTGCTTAGAAGATTTCCAATATATGGCTGCACTTCCAAGAGTGAAGATGTATCCACTTGTTGACTTAGAGTCCTTCATATCAGATATCCAATTTGCATCACTGTAACCTTCAATTACAGCTGGATATTTCATATAGTGCAGTCCATATTCACGTGTATGCCTCAAGTATCTAAGTACTCTCACAATAGCTTTCCAGTGATCATCACCTGGATTGCTAGTGTATCTACTTAGCTTGTTCACGGCATAGGCTATATCTGGTCTTGTACAACTTGTTAAGTACATCAGACTACCTATTACTCTTGAGTACTCCACTTGACTCATACCTTCACCTCTATTTTTGGCTAGGTGTTGACTAGGATCTATAGGAGTTCTAACAAAACTCCAATCGTTTTTGATAAACTTCTCTAAAATCTTGTCAACATAATGAGTCTGACTCAAGATAATTCCTTCTGATGTTTTATGAATCTTAATTCCAAGTATAACATTAGCAAGTCCCATATCCTTCATGTCAAATTTTGAGTTCAACATGTCCTTTGTGGATTTCACCATTTTATCATTGTTGTCAACGATAAATATGTCATCTACATAAAGACACATGATTACGTAACCATCTTCGGTGTCCTTTATGTAAACACATTTGTCACACTCATTTATTCGAAATCCATATTCTATCATGGCATTATTGAATTTTACGTGTCACTGTTTTGGTGCTTGTTTCAAGCCATATAGTGACTTCACCAATTTACACACCTTATTTTCTTGCCCGGGAGCAGAAAATCCTTTAGGTTGTTCCATGTAAATTTCCTCAACTAAATCACCATTTAGAAAGACAGTTTTCACATCCATTTGATGTATTTCAAGATTTCTCAAAGCAGCTATAGCTACTATTAATCTTATCGACATAATTCTCGTCATGGGAGAGTACATATCAAAATAGTCAAGACCTTCTTTTTGTCTATATCCTTTAATTACAAGTCTCGCCTTGTATTTTTCTATGGTCCCATCAGCTTTCATTTTCCTTTTGAAAATCCACTTATAACCTAGTGGTTTACTTCCCGGAGGAAGATCCACTAATTCCCAAGTATGATTTTGCAAAATAGAATCAATCTCACTTTGAATAAACTCTTTCCATTGAGGACCTTCCGATGAGTTTACAGCTTCCTTGAAGCTTTGAGGTTCACTTTCGAGCATGTAGGTTAGAAAATCTGGACCAAACGATTTTTCAACCCTACCTCTCTTACTTCTTCTTGGTTCAACCTCAACATTTTCAACCACTTCCCCAAGTGTTGAATCTGCATGCCTCTTTGAGGTACTAGCTTCATTACTAGCCTCTTTGCATGCTTTGCATGGAAACACGTGTTCAAAGAATGAAGCATTTCTCGATTCCATAATTGTGTTTTTGTGTATGTCTTCAATTTGAGACTCATACACAAGAAACCTATATGCACTACTATTGTGTGCATAACCAATGAATACACAATCAACCCTCTTTGGGTCTATTTTAACCTTCTTAGGTGGTGGAATAGCCACTTTAGCAAGACACCTCCACATTTTTAAGTATTTGTAGGATGGTGCTCAACCATGTCATAACTCATATGGACTTTTATCAATCTTTTTTCGGGCCACCTTATTTAAAAGGTAATTGGCAGTTAGCACCGCTTCTCCCCACATATTCGGAGGTAACCCAAAATCTAACAACATTGCATTCATCATTTCTTTCAATGTTCGGTTTTTCCGTTCCGCAACACCATTTTGTTGAGGTGAATAAGGTGCAGTAGTTTAATGCTTAATTCCATGTTGTGCACAAAATTCAGCAAATGGAAACTCATACTAGTCTCCTCTATCACTTCCCAACGTTTTAATCTTTCGATTAAGTTTATTTTCAACTTCATTTTTGTAGAGCACGAACTTATCAAAAGCTTCGTCTTTACTCTTTAGAAGATACACAAAACAATACTTTGTGTTATCATCTACAAATGTGATAAAATATTTATTTCCACCACGTGTTTGCACAATTTTTAAATCACACACATCCGTGTAAATTAAATCAAGTGGTTCACTATTTCTTTCAATATTTTGGAAAGATGACCGAGTCATTTTCGCTTCCACACAAATCTCACACTTATGATTTGTATCAATTTGGAGTGTTGTAATGCTTTTCATATTCATTAGTTTTCTTAATGAATTAAAATTGACATGTCCCAAACGACCATGCCAAGTAATAGACGACTCAAGCAAATAAACAGAAATAGAAGCATTCTTATTCATATTTTTCTTGATAGTCATTACATTGAGCTTAAAAAGCCCTTCACACTCATAACCCTTCCCAACAAATACTCCATTTTTGGATAAAATTTATTCTACCCTATTACAATGCAAAAACCGTGCTTATTCAACAAAGAACCGGACACTAAATTCTTTACAATTTCCGCACATATAACACATTGTTAAGAGTCAATTCCTTTTAGGAGTAAATTTCAGCACGACCTTCCCTTTGCCCTTGACATCGGAGGTGGCCGAATTTCCCATGAAGAGCTTCCCTTCTTCAACATTTTCATCAAGTGAGCTAAACAACTCTTTAGATGAACAAATGTGTCGGTAGCACCCGAATCAATCCACCATTCACGTGGATTCGAACCAACCATGTTCACCTCGGACACCATAGTCGAGAAATGTTGTTCATCCATCATGTTGGCTTCATTCTTTTTCGGTTTTTTGCATTCAGTCGACTTGTGACCGGGTTTGTTACAGTTGTAACAAGTTCCATTGAACTTTCTCTTGAACTCCTCCTTCTTCGGACCAAGTGCTGGTTTTTGGCATGAGAATGATCAACTTTCTTCTTGCCTTTATCTTTGTAGTTGGTCTTCGAGCTTTGACCTTGTTCAACAACGTTGGCTTTAGGCTCGAAACCTCCGTATTTCTTCTCGGATGTATTGTTGTCTTCTTCGATGCGAAGTCGAACAACAAGATCCTCCACGTTCATCTCCTTTTGTGTGTGCTTCAAATAATTCTTGAAGTCTTTCCAACCGGGTGGCAATTTTTCAATGATAGTCGCCACATGGAATATCTCACTAATCACCATTCCTTCGGCATGGCTATCGTGGATAATCACATGTAGATCATGCACTTGACTACAAACTGGTTTAGTATCCACCATTTTAAAGTTAAGAAACTTACCCACAAGAAACTTTTTGGCTCCGGCATCTTCGATCTTATATTTCTTGTCAAGAACCTCCCACAACTCTTTTGTCGAGGTCATTCCAATGTACACATTGTACAATGCATCATCAAGGCTGTTCATCAAGTAATTCTTGCCTAGGAAATCAGAATGCTTCCATGCATCAAGGGCGTTAACAGCTTGCATGTCAGGATTGTCGTCTATCTTTTGAGGGTCTTCCTTGAGGAATCTTGCAAGGTTGAGAGTCGTCAAGTAGAAGAGCATCTTTTGTTGCCATCTTTTGAAGTTCACCCCTTTGAATTTCTCCGGCTTGTCATGGTGGCTAACCGGAATAGTGAGTGCATGAGTAGGAGTTGTCAACGGCAAGGTTGAAGATGAACTAGCTCCGACAGTAGAGTTAACCAAAGCAGAATTCGTATCAGCCATTGTGAAAGTAGAATAATTGTTTTAAGACTGTAGGTGTAGGGCACCAAAATGACTGATAAATAAATTAAACGAAATAAACAAAATGAAAATCGAGTCTCGTGCGTGCACGATTTCCTTAAAATAATTATGCCCTTCACTCTCGGTGCTAGTGATTCGTAGGACACTTGTCTCCCAGGATAAAACGATCAAAAGCAAAGATAATAGCACTTTATCTTGCTCACAACGAACTGACAAGTGCTCGATTAATCACCGGAGTACGAACGAATACAGAAAACAAACAAATGTAAGAAGGTGTATAGCAACTGCTGGAAAAGTATTTGTGTTTCTCTCCAAACTGTGGTTATTGTTTCGTATTTTCAGTGTTTTTTTTCCAACACTACAGAGGTGCTACTTATAGCCCTCAAAGAAACGGACTCAGGAGCCATGGAAAAAGAAAATCGAATTACCATTAATTTAGGTTTTTAATTTCGAACGTTTTTGTAACCACCTGACCATAACTTCAGGTTTCAGAACACCTGAATGTGCATGAAACGTCTCTCAGGTTTTCAATAGGAACGTTACATGTTTTAATTCAAAAATTCAAATTAAAACGTGCACAAAATTGAGGCAAAAATTCGCTTGCACGTCCGCCACCAAATCGGTGCGACTTCGTGTACACAGGTCGCGCTCGCACACAAGTTCGGGTTTCGAAGGCCAAATCCGATCAGGGGTGCTGATTGAAGAGGCTAGAGATAATTGAAAAGAACATGTGACGCATTGCGGCCACGAGAAGGTTGCGCTGGAACGGGCACTGGAGTGGGAGCGGCGCTATTCGATGGCGAAATGATATGTAGCGGAGGCGGCGCTTGGGCGGAGGGCGGCGGCGGAGAGCCCGATCTGCAGAAAAGGAAGAAAAGTAAAAAATCTACAGAAAAAAATAAATTATAAAAGGGTAAAATTGGTAATTTACTGTAATTGTGGGCGTATCTACCAATGTTGGGGGTGTTAATAACCAGACCCATTTGTTTATTTTTCTGTGTGGGCTTAATCCGTCTATATTCCCGTTGGGCCACATATTCCAATTCGGGACCATGGGCCTTAGGTCGTTTATTTCCTGGTGAGCCCAACCCAGATTAATGTAATCGGTATCCATTCGATTAGGGTATGTTTGTTTCGGGACTCACCCGGATGGACTTAGGACTTTGCAATCCAAGTCACATACTAGTTAGGGATTTCAAAATCCAGTTTTCAAATTCACTCCTATAAAATATACCTATACACCTATTTTTACATAATTCAATATAATCATATCATCACTTTTATTCCACCCATTTATTCTCTCTCCTATTTTTCTTTCACCCAATACAATATAATAATACAATATCAATCACTATTACATATTGATTTGACATAAAGCAAAAATCTCACCCTACCAAAATCTCAAAACAAACACATACTTTTATTATTCATCAGGATTTTCAAATCCATAGAATTTCGAAGTCATGACTTCCTCCGCACACCTAAATCCCGAAACAAACATACCCTTAGGTGTTTTTACAATTGTTTGTAGTTTGAGAGAAGAAATTAAATTTAAATATATTTATATAAGAGAGTCATTCCATTAATTGTTCATTCTGAGTATTTTAAGTGCGAGTTCACAAATTTTTATTGCTATGTGACTTGGGAGAAGATAAATATTAGTAATTTTTTTTTTTACAAGTGTTAGTCAGATTTTGCAAAGTACGTTCATTTTGTTTTGTAGAAATGTGTACAGATTCAATTTTTTAAAAGAATCTGATATGGATAAATATCAAGTGGACATCAACCATGTGAGATACAACCTGATAATCTTACCGGAAATGAAACAAGATCCCCATTGATCCATTATTACATCCTGAGTAACATAAGATCCAATACAAAGGCCAAGAACAATATCATAAAAATGTTCACATCAAACCAATAAATGTTGTGATCTCAGTGTACAATAAACTCAACAATTAATACAGTTTGCTTCTATAACAAAAGCAATATTAGGTGAAACTGGAAACATAAAACCTCAGACTCTATATCTATTTACACAAATTGGCATTCGATTCGAGCACAAACATGACGAAGGTCTCAGCATTTCACGGGAAACGAAAGAAACAAACGCATTAGAGCATCTTTGCCTGGGGAGACGCCTCGTCCTCTTTCCCCACCCTGCTAAACTCCTCCTCTCCTCGAGTTGACAAATCGGCTGATGTGCTTCCGTTGAGCAAAGTTTTTTAACCATTGGGGACGTAGCCTGTCGCCTCCTTCCCCTCCCGTTTCTCGACAATCCTCCAGCTTTCAGCAACTCATCAAACGCTTGAAAATCCTCCGTCACTTGAAGGCGCGATAATGTGACCATCCCAGGGAGTATGTCCCGTTGGAAGTCCTTTCGTTGCCTTCCACCACGTCTACGAGACCTTTTCGTCTGCGTAGCTTCCGTCTCATCATCGCCAAACACGAGTGGCTCGTAATGATAATTTTCTTTCTTGGTGTCTTCCAACTTTAGTGTCATGTATTCAAAGTAATCCATACTATCAGGTATGGATTCTTCCTTTTCGACAACAACGTTTGAGTATTCACCCGAAACTATTTCCGCAAACCATTTGAGACTGTCAACGGACGTCGATTCTGGAGATAATGAAGAGATGGCCATCATGGCCTCTGCTGTAATTTTATCACATTCAAAATCCAGATTCTTGGACTCACGGGATGCAACTTTTTCAGATTTGATGACTATTGACGCCTCCAAGTCTATCTCTGTGATTGCAATTTTTACAACAGCTGCGGGGAGATAAGGCACAGACGGTTCATCCTCCTCGTCCAACGACAAGTTCAAGTCGATACAATGCCTCAAATTGGGCGTACCACCAATACTCGAGCCTTGCAAAACATCAGAAATCGGAATCTTTTTACCACTTGCACCATCAGTAACCTCATTGGTATTCTGGTTTGAAGTTTGAAAGGTATCATCGGGTGTTTCTGCTTTCCCGAAGAATTTCTGTGAACTATTTTGCAAAGAATCCAGATTCATAAAATATGACCCTTTGCTCTGATCATCACCAACTTGTGAATTTCTAAGAAACCACGGCAATCCTCCCTGAACTTTTTCCGAAACTTGGTTCATATTATCCACATTCTTGAAATAACTATTGGGATCACATGTGTTATTCTGATAACCTACTTTATCGACGCGATTCCCTTGCATATCAGAATGATTGGAAAATCTTTCTTTGCTTGATATTGACATATCTGCCTTTGATCTTTCATTCGGATTTGTGCCACGAAGATGAAGGCTTTGCATGAAGAAATTATCAATCCAAGAGGATGAAAAAACACGGTGATTTTCGTCTTTCTGATTTGACATGTGCACGTTGATTGGATCATCATTTTCTTCACAAATTTCAACCCCAAAATTTTTCTTCCTCTTCCGAGATACTGATGCAATCGGACAATTTGAAAACTCCTTTTTCGGCTCAGCCAACAGCGATTGAGGAAATTCTAGTGGCTTGCCAGAAGAAAGCTTGTCGAATCTCCTTTTCTCTGGAAAAATTAACGGATTTAGAGAGTTCGGAGACCAAATCTACGTAAAAGCCGAGAGGTATGTACTTGAAAACAAGTTCCTTTGTGGTGAATGAACCATCTTTATATATATGAAATGCTATTCAGCTATATTATATGGTAAATGCATTTTAAACATGATGAAATTACGAAAGTTAAACTAAACTAACGCGGGAATAAAATCTTGAAACATGGCAACATAAATGTTTTACGCGCTTACCAGCATAGTCATTGGAGAGTTGCTCTTTTCCACGCCTTTCGTTCATCAATCCAAGAATACTCGAAGACCTTTCCCCATACATTCTATCAGCGGAACATGGGAAGAAATCCTTTGTCACGAGATTAGAGTTTGAACATGAATTGGTCGATATGTCTCCTGCATTATCTTTTCTTTGAAAATCAAATGTCAAAGTATCTGCCTTATGTTGAGATATTTGATGGTTTTGAAAGACGGGCAGCTTTGGAAATCTAGTGCCTGATATCGGGACACAACCAGCCATCGAACGTGATGAAGAAGAATGAAACGGGTCCCGTGGTTTTCTTGCATCTTCTAGAAGGTTCCGAGAGAACAGCCTACACTTGTCTTCTTCCTTCCCACCATCTTTGTTCATTTTGATCTCATTCATCAGCTCACACTGTCTTCCATAAAGACGGTGCAGTTCTTGAAGCTGAAAAATCGAACAACACGAATCAGTAAGAACATACATGCCCTCAAAGCTCACTTGCTGCATAGGCATTCGTACCTGATTTCTGAAAATTGACTCGTGCTCAAGAATTGTCCGCCTCACTTTCTCTTGGTCATAGAGCTTGAACGAGCCATCAGGGTTCTCGTCGCTCTTCAGGTTTTCGTGATATAACGACCTCGTTCCACTGTTTGGGCTTCCATCAAGATCAATCACAGTATGATATTGCCCCAAAAATGTGTTGGCTTGTATTTTAGTTCCCATTCCTAAAACCAACAAGAAACATAAATACTTCAACAGAAACACAAAAATGACATATTGGGAAATAGTTTAGGACAAAATCATCACAAAAGAATTCGAATCACAGTTCAGAAAATCCTAATCCACACAGCAGATCTAAGTTCAATAAAGATCAAGAAAACTCACAGAAAAGGGAGCCAAGTCGAACATATCCATTGAAATCCAGAGAAAACAAGAATAATTCTTGCAACCAATATAGACTTACCTACTCAAAACTATTAAAAAATTCCATCATTATTTCTAGATTTCCACACAATAAGATTTACTTTCCATGACAAATGCACAGTAATAATTCCCAGTACGCCCAGAGAATGAAAGACATCATAATCAAATTAATTCCCGGATTTATTACTTACAAATTAAAGTAATTATTAACGATGTACTAATGCAAAAAAAAAACTTAGTAACGGTTACAGAATTAAGCAAGAACTTCATACCATAGATAGGGAGATTGGCGAACAAGAAAGAAACCATCAGAGAACATAAATGTATATCGAAAACTAGGAAGCAAGAAAAGTGGAAATCCTTTCAGCAAAAAAAGAAAAAGATTTCAAGTTTAATTAATTCAAAAATCAGAAAGAAAAAAATAAAAATCTAAAAAGTAAAACACAAAATTAATTACCTCTCAAACTCGGAATCTTTTATTCTGACTCCTTCAAAGCACCAGGAAAAATCACAACAAAGCAGGAGGGAGGGCAGAAAGGTACCAAGAAAATTCAATTCAAAGAAATTGGGAAATTCCCTGCACAAAAGGACAAAAATTTAAGGGACCCAGAGGCCAAAGATGGAATCTTTATGCTGCCATTAGAGAAGAAGCTTGAAAAGAAATCATCTTCTTTGATCAAACATGCGAGAAACAGAGAGATCTTATCTTGGATCTCTCTTTTTGCAAAAACACAAACATGAACAAGTGTTGTTTACAAAGAACAAGACTTGAAATTTGTCAACATGTGGACTCACCTTATTCTATGTACTTCTCCTTTTATTGGAGTCAATCATTTCTTTCCCATTTGGCCAAATCAGAGATTGGTAAATAGTACATTTGGAGAAAGAAAAATATGCATATCTAAGAGAATTTTTTAGTATAATATCTCATACAGATTTCCTTGGTTTTTAGGAACTGAAAGGCATGCCTATCTGTTGGCACATTTATTACAATTTTTCAGATTCTCTCCCACCTTCCATGCTTTTTGGGATACACCTTTTTTTCTTTTCTTTATTTTGTGTGTTTTTCTAGTTTAAAAATCTTTAAATTTTTTTATGAGGGAATGAGACAATGATTTAACTTGCAACAACATATGCAACTCTCAACAGTTTGCTAAAAGCATCTAAATGACCTCATCTATTAGTACTTCATTTATGTAGCCCACGCGCAGGGTAGCGAGTGAAATGTATTCTCTACCACTGTAAAGTACATTGTGAGGCACGTGGCGTTTACGGCGCGTGGGAAAAGAGGTTCCTGAGATTGACTCGTAGAACGGCTGTTACATGGGAGAATTACAATGACTTCAGTGGGTATGAGATGAGATATTTTTATTATTGAGAAAGATACGGACCTCAATTTTTTAAAATATAATATGACTAAGTAAATTGATTAAATGCATTTTTCCTTTAAAGAATTTTACACCAGAGAATAAATTAACTTATAGCCCACTATATTTTACTTTTACTATCATATTGGATCGGCTTAACTCAAAGAATCCGGTTTGGCCAAATTTCATTATTAATCTCATTCTTGTTTCATATTTTTATAAATTAATTGTTCAGTTGACCATGTTTCGGTTGGTCGAAAAAAAAAGTTGACCATGTTTCGGAAGAAATTTAAAAATAGACCATTATATGATAATTATTGTACTATAACTATATATATTGTTTATTTGTTATTTATTCCAATAACTACTGTAATATTATCAATGAACAATGGACACTCCAAAGTCCAGACTCTTTTCTGTACCCTTATCTTTTTCTTGAAATATATCAAAAAGATTTATACAACTATAGTAGAACTATTTATTTACTTTAAAAACTTTACTATCACGTGTCATCCTATTGAATTTCTACTATTAAAAAGAAAATCAATCGGCCCCTTTTTTCATATTACTTAATACACAAAAAATAGTACTCCCTCCGTCCTAAACTAGATTGACACATTTTCGTTTCGGGCGTTTCCATACTTGATTATCACTTTCCTCAAATAGAAATATCTATTTTATCACTTTATCACATAAAATATTAATAAACAACTCTTTTTAACCCCAACTATCCATTACTTTATCACTTTATCAAATAAAATACTAATAAACAATTCTTTCTACTCCAAATATTTTATTATTTTATCTTAAAACTCGAGCACACAATAATGTGGCAATCGAGTTTGGGACGGAGGTAGTATGAGATGTTCTCATGTATGAAATGAAGTATAATTTAACACAAACCAACATCTATCCCTCTAAAAATGTTAAAGCGTTAATGATTAAATTATGATCTGTTACGGTAGACAGTCTTATACATGAAATGAGTTATAATTTAACACAAATTAATACATATCCTTCTAAAAAAAATCTTCTAAAAATGTTAAAACGACAATAATTAAATTATGTTTTGTATCACTGTAAGGTGTATATTGTACATCAAAAATAAAAACTCATCAAATGTTGTAGGATATGCAGAAATAACGAACACAGATTTGGTGACCCAGTTCGTCAGAAATGACTACATCTGGGGGCATACCAAGCCAGGAGGTTTTCACTATTCTTCACGTACGGTTAATACATCAGAGATCCCTTTTATATAGGATATAATCTAGGGTTACACATAATATAAAGAATTACCTAAACTATCCATCCATCAGTTACTTCTTGATGGAGACACATAAATGTATTTTCCTTCAACACTCCCCATTGTGCCAAATCAAGAGGGTAGATGGTGCATGCATGTTGCCTCGCTAATGCCCTTGCCAAATAACAAACGCTAAGTAGGAAAACAAATCTTAGTTGAAGAGAAAAGAGTTACAACGCACCTATGTCGAGACTCCTCCTGAAGTGTACACCTCTCACTTGATAAGTACGTTTATCATGTGAGCTACAAATCTCAATTCTTGTCATTGACTTCTCAAGAATTGTTCTTGGCAATAATTATGTAAACAAACACAATTACTTTAGAGCTTACTTGAGTTACTTGTACATGAGTAAAACTTGTTGGTTCTCATGGTAAATACATAAACCATTTGGAAATGACCTTTATGTAGATTACAAAAATAACCAACATAAACAAAACCAACTAACAAATTATTTAGTCTATAGTTGTAAGGGGTAGCTTCAACATTAAGGATTACAATTTCATATGTTATCCCTTTTTGAATTTCTTTAGGGGTCACAATTGCATCAGTGGTCCCTTTAGCATTTTCAATAATGACATAGTAAGCCCATTCAAAGGTTTCTTTTTAGGTATCAGAGCGTATCAATGACATCATCCCGATGATACTGCGTTTGATCCTGAACTAAATCTAGATAACAAGTTCATTGAGAAAGTAATAATCAATTGAGTGTATTGAGCTAAGTACAATAATGCGCATACTGAACTTTTATAGGGAATTTCAGATCCCAATAGCTCTTTGTCATCTTTCCTTAGACGAAATTGATGTTTCTTTAAATCCATACTTCAATTGATCATGGGAGTGCTAACCATATGCATTTTGTCTATGTTAAATCGCCTGAACATATTTTGGACTTATGCAGATTGGTGGATAAGTTTCCCACAAGCTCAATGTTCTAGTTCAAAGCCTAGACAAACTGAGTTTTCCCAAGATTCTTTATCTTAATTTCGGATTGCAAGTAGCTCGTGGTTCTCTTATTCCGTTAAGAGTACCTACTATTTGTGGTTTCTCTTATTTCATTACGAGTACCTACTATGTTCATCCATCAACATAAATTGTAAATCCGAGACTCGTTTCTTATAAAACGCAGGGGCACTTTTCATTATTCTTGTAATACTTCCCAATCAAGTAGTCACTAAGACGGGTGTACCAGATCCATCAGTATTGTTTCAATCTAAAGTGAGCATTTCAAGTTTATTGCAAACACACTCCGTGGTTTAGAGTCACTTGACTTGGGTAATGGAAAGACCATCAGGTGCTTCCATATATATCTCTATATTAAGATCCCCATAGAGATATGCAGTAACCACTTTCATTTGCTGCATTTCCAGTTCTTTGGAAACTATTAGGCTAACTAAGTAGCGAGACGTTATAACGTCAATTATGTCAACCCAGGGCGTAGTGAGAAACATATCAGGACTTTATATTTCTCATTACGCTTTCTAACAAAGACTCATTTATGTCCTACAGGCTTTACACTTGGTCAGGCTAGCACTACCCGACCAAATACCTGCGTCTTTGTTATATAATCAAGTTCTTCCTGGATTGCTTATTTCAGTTTAGGCCAATTTGCTCTTTGTTGACATTATACAATTGAGCATGGTTCAATATCATCGTGTTCTATAATTTCTTGAGCAACAATATAAGCATATACATCATCAATTTGTGTGCAATGTCTGTCCATCGACTCATATGCATTCTCATAGTATGTTGAGGTTTTTTTATCTCTGAAATCATATCAAACTTCGGAGCGTCCTCCAATAATGATTCATGGACATAACTATAATCAGAGATAATCTCAAGAGATGTATCATCGACATTGATGATCAATAAATTGAATTGTGTCACACCTACATTTTCTTCCTTTGGATGGTGTTAATCGAACCAGGTGGCTTCCCTCATTTCCTTTTGAGAGCCACAACCTCAACCACACTTCCACCAAGTATGGTTGCAACACCTTTTCGGCGGTGTTGTGCCCCTTATTGGGGACTTCTACCTTGCAAACATTTGCAACCAGTATATATGACCTAGTCACTTTAGCGATATCAGTAAACGTATCAGGCATCAAATCTGCTACGTTCTGAATATCAACTATTCTTTTTACTTTACTTTCACAATTTGAAGTTTGGGGATCAAAATGAGACATAGTTGTGGGGATAGACCAAGATACTTCCAGTCGTTCCCTTAGAAAATTCTTTTTCTTATCTCCCCCTAACGACGGGAAGACTGTCTCATTTAAGTGACAATCCGCAAATCCAGCGGTAAATAGGTCGCCTGTCAAGGTGTCTAAATAGCGGTTAATTGTTGGGGATTCATATCCAACATATATATTTAATCGTCTTTGAGAACCCATCTTACTGCGCAGTGGGGGCGCAATAGGCACATATATTGCACAACCAAGTATACGTAAATGTAAACTTTCAGGCTTATATCCAGTTACCAACTGGTACGCAAAATTTGGTTGGTCAACAGTGGGTTTAAAATGAATAAGTAAAGTTGCATGCAATGTTGCATAACCCCATGCAGGGATAGGCATGTTGATGCGCATAAACAGTGCCCTAACCACCATTTATTTTCTTTTGATGGTGGTCTCTACGAGACCATTTGTGTAGCACAAGGGGTGCAGGATGCTTCACAAAATGCTTTTGATGATGATAAGGGTGGTAGGCCCTTAAACATATAATATGTGCTAAGAGTTTGTAATGCATAATTAATTGTGGATAGTAGAATGACATGTGACCATATGTCGAAGAATCAACCAAAACTATAAAATACTTGAATGGTCCGCATTCTGAATGAATTGTTCCACAAATTTCATCTTGTGTTCTTTATGAGAATGAAATATTTTATTTTGAATCTTTAGCATAAGTAGGTCTCATTTTTACTTTTGCTAAAGAGTAGGCTTTGTAAAGTGAGTGATGTTCCTTTGATATTTATAAAATGAGGTAGAGTGCAATGTAATAATGTTTCTGGTACTTCAGAAAACAGAGGTTGCAGGAAAGTAGCAACATAACCGATATTGTGCATTATATCGAATTTTTATCTCATTTTATGGTTCACTCAGAAAACAGATGTCTATATTAGTTCTTCAAAATATGGATCATCATGTCACAACTTGGATGTCCAAGATTGTCATGACAAAGCCTATATTAATCAGTGTCCCATAGTTCATTATTGACTACAATATATAATTCGAGAATCCATATAATAGTGAGATACAATTCACTAGATTGACTCATTAATTTCTCTAAGACGTGTTTTCTTCCACATTCACTAGAGGTAATTAAATTTCATTCTCATTATGATCTTTCAAATGGTAATGTTGGCACAAACATCTTTAAAATTAAACAAGAAATATTGATGCACAATATACTGAAATAAAATTTTACTTTTAGAATAAAGTTCAAACTAATAAGCCAACATCACTAAAAGATCTTAATCCAAAAATCAAACTAAGAAATCATCGGTCTAAATAACATTAAGACTCAAAGTAATTGTTCAAATAAAAGGAGACACTATGCCTTAACAACATTCTTGAAAAATGAGAAATTGATAAAGTGATGCAGTTAAAATCACGAATACCTATTGGTTGGGCAAAGTCCTTGTTGCCATTGAAATCTGCAATCGTGAGGTTAACATCTTTACGATGGTTCTCGCCTTCCATATAGTGGATTTCACGTTCGTTAGATTTTCCAGGTCTTTTATAGTTAACTGCTACTTTGTGCTTGCATAACAATGGTGACCCTTGCCATGGGTCCCACAACTCGTACCACATGGTGCATTCATTATTTTTACGTTGGTAGGGATTAACACGTCATGTCCACTTTCCTTTGGGACTCTTTCCATTGTTCCCTTAATAAAGTTAGTGTTGTGAATTTTCTTTGTCCCATCAGGTTTGACATTATTATTTAAAAGAATTTGGTCATATTTTTCAATTACTTGTAACATGACCCACATCATCAAGGAACTTGTTGGCTGCTTACTATAATTTGTACAAGGACAAAAGTCTAATTTCGAAAATGTACAAGCCCAATAAAAATTTGAGCAATTCACCAGGATGATAGCATAATAATGGCCACACACGGGAATGAAAACACTTCCTTTATTTTCTTATTGAATTTTATAAAAGGTGATAGTTCATAAAAATAAGAATTTGGTTAATAAAATCATCCTTTGGAAACTGATTAAAGAAGTATGCATAGCGCAAAAAATTTAAAAATATGAAGCAGTTAAGAAGTTACTATTAATGAAATCAAAACCGCTATGCATGAATAATAAAAGGAAAATAAGGACAATTTTCTATGATTTGCTTTTCACAAAAGAGTAAGACGTGTTTTAACACATAACATATCGGTATTAAAAAAAGACCTTTATCAAGAATTTGGAAGTTTTTCGCTCTTTTATAAATTGAAATGATCCAACCCTTGTAGTTACAAATGAAATTGTAAGGAATAAGTTGGAAAAATTAATTCTCATATCCTGTTGAGTTTCAATTGAGTATAATGGGTTACTTTTCAATTTTGAGTAAAATAATTTATTTTTCCAATTGCGTAGAATGATTTATTTTCGTTCAATATTTTCCTTTATTCCTTAGATGTGTCACTTTACATCGTGATAAATATATATATATATATATATATATATATATATATATTTCATACTCAAGTTTATACTCTTTTGCCAATCATTGTAAGCATTGAAGTAGGAAAGGTGGAGAGAGTTTTATTGTATCATATCATCTTCTATGATTTGCTTTTCACAGAAAGTACGACGTATTTTAAGGCGCAACATATATTTATCAAAATTATTGATCTTTTAATTGAAAAGCAAGAGGATTTTATTCCACTAAACAACTAGTTCTGAAAGCGGAGTATTATGGATGTTTCCAAAACGTCATAATCTCCACAGTTCTTCGGGTGTTTTCAATTAAAAGGTACTCCCAGTATAAACTAGGATCAATATGCTGCCTCAAAGATATTAGGGGATTGACTTTGACCTTGTCAGATAGTTCATTGTCATTGGTACCAGTGGATGGTTTGATGTAAGAAAAATACTTCCTGAAGAAGGTATTTTCTACATCGAAAACCCAACAATGGTACTCAATTTCTTTTGAGTTCAATGTTTTAAATTTAGGTCAAGCTGACTAAGCCATTTATTGCAAGCAAGGCAGAACATATATTAATTACGGAAACATAACAATATAAGATATTTACTTTTCAAGAATGTGCAAAAAAAAATAGATTTTTGAGAGTATGAGTCACACATTTTTCAATTCTCTGTGAAAATACTTTATCACATTAATTTATACTCATATGTATTACTCATGAATTTTCTTTATTATGGAGGTGTACAATTGCAAACATGTACATATATAAACAATTTGTGGCATATTTGATGACAATAAAAATTTAAATCCATGATAATTATCATAACACAAATCCAAATACATATGGAAAGTTTAGATATCAGGAAATAATGTCATCAACATAATATCTTTATGTGACTTTACTTGCAAAAAAAATTATTTGTCGCCACCCATTTCATTAGACGGAGATATATTCAAGAAATCAAAATAGCCACAAAAATAATTAATGACAGACAAGTAAGGATTTTCACAAAAATTCTAATGTCTACAACAAATAATTCTCAAACCTATGATGCGGCAATCAGTTCTAATTGTTGAATTTTAAAAGGATTAAGCCTCTTTACCAGAGCGGAACCCTGTGGTAAGGGTTCCGATATCATCTTATGACATACTTGGCTAGCGTCAAGTGCAGACTCAATGAAAGCTTCAGGTGTTTGCTTCCTCGTTTTGCATATAGAACAATTCCGCCAGCATTAAGCTTGTCACAAATGAGTAAAGTAATCTCAAATAAAGACGATGACCAATATTGAGTCCAAAAGAAAACTCAACAAATAAAACGGATTAGCCATAATTTTAAAAAAAAATCATGAAAATTTGATAGAGCCACTCCCCCAAAATTTAGAACTGCTTTGGCACAATTTCCACCTTATGCTACAATTACTAAATATTTTTCGTAGCATACAAATGTTATCATACCAAATACATGTGATGAATTTAAGAATCTAACATTATTATATGAATTTTAAGTCACATGTCCAGATTCTGGAAAAAAAAAACCAGCAAGCTCCAATCAAGCTCTAAAACAAATATATAGATGAGAATCTGACACGGGATTGCTTCACAGTTCTTAATGTGTTGGAGGTTGGGTTAATCCGCCACATACATACAATGAACTTTTGTTATTTAAAAGGAGAATAACACATCAGCATCATCTTAATTCAATTAAACCGTAAAAAAAATGCTATCAGTACTAAATCAATTCGTCAATTCGTTTTTAATAAGAAATTCATTCAACCAAATCTAAAGAATAAGCGCACGAAAAATTAAATTCTCAACCAATATCGATTGGTGCATAAATCAATTGCAAAATACCCAATTGTGAATTACAATTTACAGAAATAACAAAGTATGCAATTTTAACTGGTGGATTCGAACAGTAGAATACGTACCAGCGAGGAGAATTAAATTTAACGGTAGAACAATCGTGCTGATAACGTGTTGTAGGATATGCAGAAATAACGAACACAGATTTGGTGACCCAGTTCGTCAGGAATGACTATATCTGGGGGTATACCAAGCCAGGAGGTTTTCACTATTCTTCATATACCGTTAATACATCAGAGATTCCTTTTATATAGAATATAATCTAGGGTTACACATAATATAAGGAATTATCTAAAATATCCCTCCATCAGTTACTTTTTTATGAAGGCACATAACATCAGAGATCCCTTTTATATAGGATATAATTTAGGGTTACACATAATATAAGGAATTACCTAAACTATTCCTCCACCAGTTACTTTTTTATGAAGGCACATAAATGTATTTTCCTTCAACATCAAAGACCTATTATTTCAAGAATTTAATGAGAAGAAAATTAAAAGCTCAAGACTATAGCTTTTACTTCCAGTAGATTCAACTCCAATTTTCTCCTTATTAATAACAGAATCTGTTGCAGTAGATTTTTAAATTTCGCATGGTACACGAATGCGATACTAATAATACGGTACAAAATAAATATTAATTTATTCTTAAAATAAAAAAGAATAACATATTTTTTTATTAGTCTAATATTGTGGATAGCTCAAGTGGTTAGAGTTCCACTATCTGAGATTCGAGATCTTGGGTTCGAGACACATTATTCCTTCTCGTGGTGGTCCCCCTCTTGTGGGGGTGGTGGTTCTCTCTTGTAGGGTTGCGGTTCCGATTGCAGTGCGATTGTGATTCCGAGTTGCAGTTTCAAGTGATTTCGATCTGCAGCAACATAAAATGATATTGTCAATGTGCCCCGCGACAGAAGGAATTACTGTAATATATTACCTTTCAAAAAAAAAAAATTTGGGCCGAGTAAATAACTGGTAGATTATCATGATAATCTGATTAATTAGTACCACTTATTCAAATTTAATGTTTCATTTTGTGTTTGAGTAGATTTAGTGTGAAAATTTTCATGTATGAAAATTTATAAAATTGTCCTAAATTAACCATCTACACCCTAAACACTTACGTGTGAAATAAATAAATAAATCATATATACAGATGGGGCGTTTTCTCACCTACTCTGATTAACCAAAATTAATATTTTTCAACTTCATTGATACGATTAATTAATAACACATTAAAATTTCCAGCTTCGCCCATGAAAACATGAGAATTAATGTCAAATAATTATGGCAGCCGAATCAGCCTACACTTAGGTTACCATATTTTATTTAGTGTCACTGTACTTAGTTAATTTATACTGTAGTATTTATTTTACCAATATGTATGTTTTAATTTATATATATATATATATATATATTGAAAATGATGAGGGTAAATACTGAAAACTAACGATATGGAGTACTAAATATTAGTATAATACTTTTATTTAGGATTATAAAAATTTATCATGCATACCAAATTTATCTCGTAAAAAATAAAATATAAATAGTATTAGCATGCAAATTTTAGGGAGTAGCATCCTTTAAATAAGCTGGGAATTTTGAATTTAAATTTCTATGGAGGACACCTAAAGCTACTTCATTATCATTTTAATTGTGCATGTTGTACTCACTAATTAAATAATAAAAATTAGAACAAACATACAAAGAAATAACTTGATTGCATTTATGTGGGCTATGAGATGGAAATGTAGAACTCTAATATATCGAATTCATTCATTTGAACTGTAATTGACAGGACAAAGATGGGAAAATTCATCCGTATCCCTCAAAGTTTAATGATCTTAAATGAATCGGTGCAACAAAATCCAATTATGTCAATATGATCTTAATTATTAATAGATTTTAAACATTAAATCCATGTATTTAATTTTAATACGGTATATAACTAATACATTTTCAATGAAAACAACTAATATTGTTCGGTAAAAATAATTAATATTAGGTTCAGAATAATATTTTTGAATTGCACGTTCCACCTGATGCATAGAAGGCTTTGTCACAAGATTTTTACTATCAAATCCGAATGGTAATTTTATGATTTAAATTCAAACTAACCAAATTGAAATTCACCTAACGTAGGATTTAATCCTTAATCAAATGAAAGCCATAACAGGGGCCTACCTGAGTAGGATTTTTCATAAAAAGTATTGATTATTTTGGGTACGAAAAGAAGCTTTCTCCATCAGCTTTCGGCAGTAGAGAGGAAATATTCAAGATCTAAAATAGAATAATTTTTTTTTCAAAAATAATTATGTCCTATTTAATTTAATTTCTTGTCGAATATAATGCTTTTTTATTTTTTCCCTTTTTAGGCCTTATTTTTTCTATCCCAGTAAATGTACTCCTTCGGGTGGAAAAGTATTTCCAAAATTTAAAGCTTTAATACTGTTTTTTCAAGCTTTAGAAGGCCTAAAAATGGAATTAACTTTCTCGAAAAAAAGGGAATGAAACGACTAATATTTACATAATAATCTGTAAGTCTATAAAATTACAAGTAAATTAGTAACTTAATAAATTTCTATTGACAAAGTATAGTGTGAACAAGTTTCACGGTAAAATTGATTAAGAAGTATGACTTATATTACTAAAGAGTGTGACTTTTTATTGTAAAGGGTGTGACTTTTTACTATAAAGAGTATTACTCATAAAAGTAAATGATGTAACTTATATTATAGCAAATGGTGTCATAGTGATAACTGAAGGGTGTCGTAGTGATAACTGAAAGGTGTGACTTATATTACTAAAGGGTGTGACTTATATTAATAAAGAGTATATCAAAAAAAAATTAATTTTACGATAAACAAGTTTCATAAGATACAAACTCATTTCTATTTGAGAAAATTGACTATACTTGCCTTTTGGATAAATGGGCGCAGTGCCAGCAATCAAAGTAGTTTTTATAGTTTTGCAAAATCAGCCCATAGATTTTTTCTTTTTCCTTTTTCTATTTTAATTTTTTTTTTACCTAAATATTTAAAGTTCAATAACATTTTTGTTTCGTCAGGTGTGGATAGCTCAAATGGTTAGAGCTCTACCACCTGAGACCTTGAGGTCCCGGTTCGAGACACGGAGAGGGATTCCATCTCTCCTCTCTTGTGGGGTGGTGGTCCCCCTGTTGTTGCGGTGTGGATAGCTCAAATGGTTCCGAGTTGCAAGTTTAGGGTGGTCCCCCTCTTGTGTTGATTGCGGTTCCGGTCTACAACGAGATTAAATAATGTTGTCATGTGTCCGGTGGTGGTAGAAGGAATTATTGTAATTGATTATGTTAGGAAATTATTGTATGGTTTAAAAAAAAAATTGTTTCAATTCATTTTTAAGAAACTACATATCAAATTAATTATATTCTAGTGTAATTTAATTTGTGCATTCATATTATATACATATATATATATACACAAATTCAAATATGAATTTTATTATTTCTAAAGAGTATTTTTACGAGGTACACTTGTATGAGACCGTCTCACGGTGGGACGAGACATAAGTTGGGCATTGTCGCTTTAACACTTTGGGAGGGGAGGGTGTGATTTGTACTTGGTTCTACCCCGTCTCATATGAGTTTTTGTCTATTTTTATTGATTTTCATATATGAGTTATATTTTTTTGAATTATATTATTAGTATTCTTGAATTTAATACTATCATTTTTAAAATTTTAAGATTTTTATATTGAGGCTTTTTTCTTTTTTTTTAAGAATCACCCTTAATTTAGAATCATATCATAGCTTATCTCAGTACTACATAATCTAAACATTGAAATTTATAATATTAAAACAGTGCATCGCACAGAAAATATAAGAACTCGTTAATATAATAATAAAATATTATTTAAAAATATAAACAAAAAAATTATCACTTGTTCGGTTATATATAATTCAATACACAATTAAAAAAAAACCCGTAAATACCACTGTAGGTAAAATTCTATGGAGAAGTTACATAATCAGTTTTGTCATATTTTGACAAATGTACTAGTTTGTTTCAGAACGAATCTTTATCTACTGTCTAGTGTCTACACGTGCTTTTGAGAAAAAAAGCAGATTCTCATTTATGAAAGAAAAGAATATCAAACAGCAAATCCCATAGTAAGGACAAACACATTATTGTTACTTTATTTGTTCTAATAAATCACCCAAAAGATCATTAACATTAACCATTAATGACAGTATTAATTAATAATTAACACTATCAATTTACAACTCACTAAAAGTTGAAACAAAAGTACAGATATATTTACACAATTTGACCCAAATAAAATCACCAAACTTTTCTTGGGCCCATGAGGCCCATAATTTCCTCCCAAAGCCCAACACTCCCTACACTAGTAAGCCCAACAACACTCGGGCTGCAAGCAGCCACGGCCCAATATCCGGCCTTAATTTCATCTCTCAACTGCTGTCTTTCCCATGCACAATATCCATCAAAGAATCTGAAATCCCCTACTTCAACTGCATTCCTTTTCACCATTTCAGCAGCACATCCAACACTCTCCTTTGTCCCATAATACAGCCCTTTCATCACCTTGTCGAACACGCCGCTCTTCTCGACTCCGTCCCCTTTCGGGCTCACCAAGAACAGCCCTTCCTCCAATGGCCCACCGAAGAACAACGGCCTATCAGAAAATGCACCCGAAACAGCCAATGCAGATGACCTCATTTCCTTAATGGACATGAGTGAAGGCCTGTTGAGTATGAGGCCCGTCGGGCCTATCGGGCCAGTCGACAGCAGCAGGATCACGGTCCGTTCGAATATGTGGACCCCATCCAGCTTCTCGGTGGCGATCAGTAAGCAGCCTTTCTCAGGTTCATGGATTGTGTGGGCCCATTTGTCTCCTATTGTGATTGGTAGAGGTGGATGATCTGGAGCTGCATCTGGATCAACGGCTGAGGATAGCTCTTCGAGAGGCGAAGCTCGTTCTCTGGCAACTAGTCTTGCTCTGAATGATCTCCAATCCGATCTAAGAAACGGGCCCTCTTCATCCCGAGGTGATTCTGGTGTTTGACCTGATTTGCAACCTGTTGGATACAGAAAAAATAGAAAAAGATCAATTCTTGATTTGCAGTATGCACCTCTGTTTTTCAAGAATATGCATACAAACATTTGATCTGTGTAATAAAATCTCAGCCCTTGAATCATAACTAAGTGGCATGAAATATACAGAATAGTAAATCAAGATAAAGAGAAGAGAAACACATACATGATACAGAAACTGGAGTACCAAATTTCCTAGTCTCATACTTATTACACCTTCTCCTTGTGTAAGTAGATATCTTCCCTCCAACAGGGGAAAGAACTTCCATGGTTTTGGTAAACGAATTCGAGGAGAGAAAGTAAGCTTCCATGTTTATTGCTCAATCAATTTGATGACACAGTATGTAAATTTATATGCAAAAAGCTAATGCTTTATTGGATAAGATAAAATTTTGTGCTTTCTGATAATGTGAAGTGAGATTCAATTTACACCACAGATTGCTCTAGAGCCCATAATGTGCAAGTAGGACTTGGTATTTTCAGCTTATGTAAGGCACAACAAATTTGTAAAATACTATGTGGCCTTTCTTTAGCCATTCCTACATTTATCTATTATGAGCTTACTTGTCCCTTCAATCTTGGCTGAAAAGTGCAATATACTGTAGAGATGGTGGGGATCAAAGGGCCCATATTCTTTATTGCAAAGTACCAAGAAAACTTGAGAAGAATTTTATGGCACTGTACACGTGGCGATATTGGATTGGTTGTCTGAATTTCTCATATCTAAAAAAATGGGAGGAGGAGGAATTAAACCCCTGGGTACTCACAAGACGCAAGAGGGTGAGTCAACCTTGATCCTGGCAATCATGTGTTCAAAAAGTTCACCACATTCCACATTCCACATTCCAATAGATGATTATTCGATAAGAAATCTACTAATGACCAATGATAATTTAATGAAAACGAAGATCAAAGTCGAAGAACCTGGAGGGAAGATGGTCCCTGATCAACAATTCGATGATTCAAAGTGATGATTGAATGGCCTTTCAGGAATGCCTTCTGAGTTAAGACACCCTAGAAATATTTCTGCAAAAAACAGGACAAGAAGTACTTTTGATTAATTAAAGGGACAAGTCGTGTGCCTCCCATATTGCAGTTAGCAAGATTGCTGCCCCCCTAATCCTGAATAGATAATGTTATGAACAATGAGGTCCACATACAAATATCGTTTCTATAAACATCCTCACAGGATTCATGAAAATGTAGAAAAATTACAGAAGTTATCTTAGAAAAATACTTTCCTGTGATTTATTACAAAAAACGAGCTATCTTTCTCATTTATACTTAAAATAATCTATATTTACACTTTCCAAACTCAAACGTTTGTCTGCCTATATGCTAAAGTTCTTACAATTTTACTACCCTTGTGCAACCCTGGGCATGATTTCTTGGATGGAAACTCTTGGCTCTGGTTCATGCCTGAACAAAGATCTCTCTGAGGACATTTAGGAGCAAGTCCTTCATTTCAAGGGCGTTGATTCCTTCGAACACAAACACGTTTCTACACGACAACACTTGGAGCATAAGAAACTTGTCTAAGATGCTGACTCACTCCATTCACTGTCTCGATTATATGCTTTGATTGTGAGTGAGTCGTATCCATAACTGTGAATTCGTGAAACTCGCCATTTATCTCTATCAAACTAGCTCCAGCAGGCACTTTGTTGGCTGTTTTCCACATCCTTAATCTTGCATTTGCAACATTTTCCCACTCTCCAGCTGCAGCATATATGTTTGGCAGCATAGACAAATTTCCACCAGTTGTCGGCTCTAACTTCATTAATTGATCGAGCACCTCCTCAGCTAACTGCAAAGCATTGTGCATTCTACAAGCCCCTAAAAGGGAGCTCCAAATAACAACATTGGGTTCAAACGGCATGCTATTTAAAAGCCTAAAAGCATCAATGAGATGCCCCCCACGACCCAAAAGATCGATCATGCAACCATAGTGCTCAATCTCAGGAGTGATTCCATAATCACTCTCCATGCTATAGAAATAACGAATCCCGTCCTTGACCATACCACCATGGCTACAAGCAGATAATACACCAACAAATGTTACTTTATCAGGTGCAAAGCCTTCTTCCTTCATCCTATCGAAAGTCTCAAGAGCCTTCTTTCCTTGCCCATGAATTGCCAGCCCATGGATCATGGAATTCCAAGAAACCAAATCTTTTCTTTTTATCTCATTGAAACAACGCCACGCCCTGTGCAAGCTCCCGCACTTGCAATACATGTCAATCAAAGCATTACTTATTACAGTACTACACTTGTACCTACTTCTCGTTATCGAGAGATGAACTTTCTTCCCTAAGCCAAACAAACCAGATTGAGCAGTAGCAGATAAAATGCTAATAAAAGTCCCATCATCCAGCTTAAATTTTTCCCTCTCCATTTGATCATAATGTTCAATAGCCTCCTTCGCAAGTCCCTTCTCAGCATAAGCCGATATCATTATCGTCCACGTTACCAGATTCTTAACCGGCATATTATCAAATAACACCTTAGCAATCTCAATATCGCCCATTTTAGCATAACCCGAAATAATCGTAGACCAAGAAACCACATCCCTTGATGGTAGGCTTTGAAAAATCTCAAAAGCAGTGCTCATCTCTCCACCCTTCACATACCCATCCAAAATCGCATTCCAGCTCACTCTATCTCTCTCAGGCATTTCATCAAACAGTTTCCTGGCTTCCTTCAACTCACCCGCTTTCACCATCCCACTAATCATTGAATTATAAGTAACCAAATCCTTCTCCTCCATTACATCAAACAGAGCCTTGGCTGCTTTAACCCCCATCAATCCGCACTTGGAGTACGCATCAATCAACGAATTGGGCACAAATATATCCGAATAAAGATTGCATTTTTCCACATGGGCATGAATCATCTTCACGAATTTCAACCCCGAGCAAGCCTTGAGAAGAAAAAGATAAGTATAATTATCCGGAAAAATCCCCGACGCCCGCATTTCGCCGAACACCTCAAAAGCTTTCCCGGGCTCAGAATTCCTAATATAGGCTTTAATCAACGCGTTGCACAAATGGGCATTTGGGCTAGGAATTTGATCGAACACGTTGAGGGCTAACGCCATTTGGCGGCACAGAGAGAACGCCGAGATGAGCTTCGGAGCAACGAATGGATCTTTGTGAAGATTGGATTTGTATATGAGGGCGTGGAGCTGTTTGATCTCATTCAGATTCGTGCACTTGTGTAGGTCGGCGAGTTTCTGCTCGAACAACCTCCGCCGTGAGAGGAACGCCGGAGATCGAGCTGGAATCGGAATCTGCATCTTCCGGTGGGTCGGATTGAGAAGTGCGGCAGCATATGGTGATGAAAATCGGCGGGGAGTGGCGTTTGAATTGTAATGTATGGACAACATAGATTGTAGCTGGAGATAAGAATATGTATCCCTGGTATTTGCTATATATACCAGCTTTTTTAGGTAAATTTCAATTTGACCCCTATATTATGGTAACAGCCAAATGAAATGTTACTTTGGGATTATAGTGGGCGGACGAGAAAATTCTAAACTTTAAAATTTTAGAATTTTAAAATTTTGATGAATAAAATATATGTTTGTTTTTAAATTTTATAGAGTCGATTATTGATTAAATAGATTTCAAAATTATTACTTTGAGTATTAAAACAAAAAAAAAAAGTTTGAATTTATAAAGCCTAAAGTTCGACTGGGGTAGTCGAGAAACGAACATACCCTAAAAAAAGTGGATTTGGTTTTCGCTTTCCACAAGAATGAACTTTGTGCACTATCCAGTGGAGTAAGAGTAGATTGAATAGATTAGATTCGAAATCCACATTGACCAACATTTCATGCATTGCTTATGATCCGCACAGATTAGACATGATAAAAATCAAAATAAACGTAAGAATTGCGATTTTGGCTTCATATTTCACAGAAAAAACTATATATATATTTAGAAGAGATGAGTAGATTTAGATCAAGTGGTTAGAGGGAATATTATTCCCTCTTGTGGTGGTCACCCTCTTATGGGGTGGTGGTCCCCCTTGTTGTTGGGTTGCGGTTTCTGGTGGTCCATCTCTTGTGGTGATTGCGGTTTCGGTTTACAACGAGATAAAATGATGTTCTCATGTGCCCGATTGTAAAATAAATTATTGTAATTGATTATGTTAGAAAACTATTATAATTGATTGCCTTTAAAAAAAAAATTGAATCGAGTAGTGACAAATTTTAAATCCACCTTAACTAACATTTCATGCATTGTTTGTGATCTACACAAATTACATGGAAGAGTGGTCAAAAGAAAATGAAAAGTGGTTTTAGTTTCCAATTTCGATTGAAATAAACAATATGCAATATTTAGGATAGTAAATAAGTAGATTTAGTTTATTAGATTTTAAATTGACCCCAATCAACATTTCGTGCATAGCTCGGGATGAAAGCGGATTATATAGAACTAAAGTCAAAAGAAATGTGGTCTATTTTTTATTTTTCACTAAAATAAAGTACAAAGGGGAGTAAATGAGTAAATTGAATAGATTGGATTTTAAATCCACATTGAACAACATTTCGTGCATTATTTATGATCCACATAGATTAAGCAGAATTAAAGCCAAAATAAACACAAGAAAAAAGACTTTAATTTTCCATTGAAATAAATTATGTGCTGTATGAGTACAAGCGCATATTGAATCAAATACTATCAAAATTTAAATCGACCTAGACCGACATTGCGTGCATTGCTTGTGAGTTACACAAATTAGACGGGAGAATAGCTAAAAGAAATGTATGAATCATGATTTTAATTTACACTTTTCACTTAAATAAACTATGTATAATATTACCATTTTAAAAATGTATTATTCCCTCATTTTCTTAATAGATGTCCTTTTTGGGTTTTTAAGACAAATTAACGATATATTTTTTTTCCAAAATTAACCTTAATTAATATTATTTAAATATTTTTAACAATAAATATTATTGGTTGAAAAATTAAACACACAACACATTTGTAGGAAATTTGAAATTACAATATTAAGGGTAAATATGATATAAATGAGGATAAAATACCAAAATGATATCTATTTAAAAAAGAATTAAAAATACTAAAACGACACGTAAATAAAAAATGAGGTAGTATGTAATAGAGTAAAGCATCATATTTAGTCAATTATATTTTAAATCCATGTCGATCAACATTTTGTGCATTGCTCGTGATGCACGCGGATTAGACAGAATAAAAGCCAAAAGAAATGTATGAAATGTGGGTATCTATACTTATATAATGATATAATTATACACATACATACACACAGAGCTAAACAAGAGTCCCCCACCACCGATGTATCTGCTATTGTTGATTGTGATCCATGTGAATTTGGCAGAATAAAATCCAAAAGAAATGTAGAATTTCCACTTTCCACTAAATTAAATGATTTTTATGATTTTAGATGAGTAATATATGAGTAGATTGAATTGAGAAGTGTTATATTTTAGATTCACTTTTTCCGACACTAGTGATTTTAGATTGAATTGAGAAGTCAAAAACCATTAAACCATTTTTTCCGTCTTTTTCTTTGCAATTATCAAAGCTTCCTTCTATTTATTTCCGTAATTGCCGTCCTAGGGCGATTCACTGTAGATTTATTTCCTTTGAGATTTCAGAAATGGAAGCCAAGTTGTTGGTGAGAGCTGCATCTTCTTCTGTTTTCAGTCCCTGCAGTTCCAAAATTTGCAGGCCCGGCGCCCATTTTGCCCGTCAAATATGGGGTAAAAATTGCACCGTTCGATATCAGAATTCGAGCAATTTGAAGAATGGGGTTCTGGCGATTCGAGCTTGTTCGGCTGACACTGGGTATACAAAATCTTGCCTTAATTTTGTGTGGGATTCAGATTTTTTGCTATTTTTGTTGTCTGTTCTTAATTGTTGTTTGTTAAATTGGATTTAGTTCTTCGAAACTTCCGCCCTTTTAATTCTGGGAAGAATTACGGATCTTACTGTTGGTTTTATTGTTGACTTGTATTCGTTGCTGTTGTGCGTGCAATGCAGATGAACTATGGTGTATTTTAATGCAAAATTTTCCATTTAAGCTGTTCTTAGTATGTTAATTCGTCAAAATTGGGGAAAATTATGGAAAGAAAAAGTGGTGGTCCTTAATTATTTGAGGGTTACTATTTTGGGTGTTAATTTTATTCGCAATGTTCGCCCATGGGAGATGATGGGGACACCATTGCTTCTTCACCCCCAATTTACCTTAAACATTGATGTATAGAAATCTCCGCCCTCTTAATATATCGTATATGGTTTTATAATAGGAAGATTTTGCAAAATTTCAGCACTAGTTTTTCCTTGGCTTTAGCTTTGAAGATGAGAATGAGATTGTTGATGATGTAATTAATGCCAATAACCCCTCATGAGTTAAAACATTGGATAATTATATGATGAAAACCCTGTGAAATGGGAGTTATTCATCTATTGCTTTCACTATAATTATCTTATATTTCAAATGTATGTAATGACAAAGCATTTTAGAGTTGTTCTGCCATGATCACAACAAATTATAACTTAACAAATATTGTGTTTGTGGTAGATGTTTCTGTTCGTACGATAATCTTCCTTCTTTTCAGAAAGACACCAAGGAATAGAGTTGATGAAACTGATAGCTATACTCTTGATGGCATAAGAAGCTCGCTGATACGCCAAGAGGACAGTATTATATATAAACTAGTTGAAAGAGCCCAATTTTGTTACAATGGAGATACTTATGATCCTGATGCATTTCCCATGGAAGGATTCAATGGCTCTTTAACGAGTACATGGTTAGAGAAACTGAAAAGCTCCACGCAAAGGTATGCATTACAACCTTTGAATGTTTTTAGGACCTTTGAATAGCTGAGAACATTTTGCATTGGTTTTTCGCATAGGTTGGAAGATACAAGAGCCCTGATGAGCATTCCTTCTTCCCAGATGATTTACCTGAGCCCCTGTTGCCTCCTCTTGAGTATCCATCGGTAAATTGATGGGTGTATTGCAACTTATTAGCAATAATTAAAGTTAAATCTTTTAATTCTGGTGGCCTAATTGTAAGTGGCTCGTCTTTTTTCCTTCACGGATTAGTCCTTACCATCAGAGAACTTGATTGTGCTTACTTCTAATACTACTCACTGAAATACTTGGTTATATTGAATTGTAGAATTATTATTCTCTGCATCAAGCTTGTGTACGGCATTTCATTTTTAGAACTTTTACAGGTTCTGCATCCAATTGCTGATTCAATCAATATAAACAGCCAAATATGGGACGTGTACTTCAAGACTGTTCTCCCCCTTTTGGTGAGAGAAGGCGATGATGGTAATTGTGGATCAGCTGCTACCTGTGACACAATTTGCTTGCAGGTATATATTTTTGTTAACTATTGCAACTGAAAGAGTAAACGAGACGATATAGTCATTATATATGTAGGACTTGAAATGGCCCTCTAAAAGAATGAAATACTAATGCCCATCACAAGTACAGTTGAGAAAATTTGAAGTCTTGAATTCCATTTGATGTGACCTCAAAAGACTGCTCTAACTCATTCGTAGGCCTTGTCAAAGAGAATCCACTACGGCAAATTTGTAGCTGAAGCTAAATTTCGTGGGTCCCCTGACGTTTATACAGCTGCAATCAGAGCACAAGTAAGTTGGTATTACTCCAGATTTCATATTCTAATATGGTGTTAATTACATTGGAATTAAGTCGAACATTTTGGGCCACGATGCAGGATAGGGACCAACTGATGGAGTTGCTTACGTACCCACAAGTGGAAATGACTGTTAAGGAACGAGTTGAGAATAAAACACGAGATACGGGAAAGAAGTAAAAGAAGGCGAAGATGAAGGTAAAAGTAAAAGTAAAGGTAAAGATAAAGACGACGAGAATCTCGTCTACAAAATAAACCCACGTCTAGTTGCTGAGCTGTATGGGGATTGGATCATGCCATTGACAAAGCAAGTCCAGGTTCAGTATCTATTGAGAAGACTTGATTGAGGAAGGAAGCTGGGAGATGCTGTCTTGGTGAATGGCATGTTCATAGCTTTTTGTAAAAAATAATCCTGCTGTTTGTAAGGAAACCTGAATAATAATATCTCATGCCATTATATATGTATATGTTCATCAGTGTAGATGACTTTCACATTACATGCCTTTTACATTTTCTGAATTAATATATTGAGGGCATCTAGCATTCTTATGTTTTGGAGTCATTATGTTCTTCTGTTGCTGAATTTAAATAGAATGTTTCTGTTATTTCCAAAAAAAAATTCTTCTATTCAGTGCCTTGTCTTGCAATTTTTCAATTACATTGTTTGCATCCCCACCTTCAATGCACTCCATCTTTATACGATGTACAAAGTTAATATGGTATTTCTTCGTGTGACCAACCTGTGCTATACTTCCAGTCTTGCTTACTAGGTATTTGAAAGATTGCATTGCTTTCATTCCCGACAATGTCATGTCCTCTATAGATGTAGCTTTTCCATCCGTTATTGATCTTTCTGAACGAAGAAAATGCCTCAATTCTGGTTCTGCTAATGGATGATTGTGATCGATGACATGCTTCATTACTTCATAGAATCCATCATTGTTCAATTTTACTTTCGTCATAGCTTTGCAGTCTATTCTTGTTAACCCAACATTCCTTCTTTTCGTCATAGCTTTCCATCCTTTGATTGTCTTTTCCCAGCAGAAGAGCAAACATTTTTTTTTTTTTTTGCTATTTCAATGTGATTTCCATCTTTTGATACTGGGCTTGTTTTTTACGAACATTAAATCCCACCGAACGAGCATGCTTGCAATATAGTTCGTATATTTTTTTCAATGTTTCTTCAGTCAATCCAATTAGTGATTTATTATTTTCACCATTGTCATTACTTGCACCTGCATAAGATTATTTGTCAATGCTTTTAGAGAAATAGTCTTGTTATACCATCAAATGTAACATGTTAATATTTTTTACCTTCATCATATACTACTATGGCGTCCACAACGTAAACTAAATCTTCATCATCATACTCATCTAAGTCATTTTGAGTTGTACTTTCTTGAACTTGCATAAGAATCAGAAATATTGTTAATCACTACAACATAAGCAATTAGAGTAATTCATGAATTAGCTTAAGAGTATTACATCATAAAATTATAGAAATATGGTTGTAGTACTTGCATAGTAATCAGAAATGTTGTTAAGTACTATGATTGCATGAACTAATTTTCTATTTATTTATCACTAATTTTCTATTTATTTATCACTAATTTTCATACTTTGTTGTACAGGAATGTGATTATCAGTAAAGTTAAATATCTGGTAATTTCTATTTTTGCGTTTTCATATATTTTCATTTTAAAATATTAAAGTAGTACAACATAAGCAATTAGTGTAATGTAGGAATTTACTTAAAAGTATTACATCATAAAATTACAGAAATATGGTTGTAGTACTTGCATCGAAATCAGAAATGTTGTTAAGTACTATGATTGCATGAACTAGTTTTCTATTTATTTATCACTAATTTTCATACTTTGTTGGACAGGAATGTGATTATCAGTGAAGTTAAATATCTGGTAATTTCTATTTTTTTGTTTTCGTATGTTTTCATTTTAAAATATTAAAGTAGTACAACATAAACAATTAGAGTAATGCAGGAATTTGCTTACCAGTATTACATTATGAACCACACTAACATATACCGAACTAAAAATATTAATAGTAATACAGTATTATAAGTTATTGTAATGCAGGAATAAGTTTAATATTATTACATGATGTAATACTCTTAAGTTAATTCATGAATTACTCTAATTGCTTATGTTGTAGTGATTAATAATATTTCTGATTCTTATGCAAGTTCAAGAAAGTACAGCTCAAAATGACTTAGATGAGTATGATGATGAAGATTTAGTGTACGTTGTGGACGCCATAGTAGTATATGATGAAGGTAAAAAATATTAAAATGTTACATTTGATGGTATAACAAGACTATTTCTCTAAAAACATTGACAAATAATCTTATGCATGTGCAAGTAATGACAATGGTGAAAATAATAAATCACCAATTGGATTGACAGAAGAAACATTGAAAAAATGTACGAACTATATTGCAAGCATGCTCGTTCTGTGGGATTTAGTGTTCGTAAATGAACAAGCATAATATCAAAAGCTGGAAATCACATTGAAATAACAAAAAAAATTGTTTTGCTCTTCTGCTGGGAAAAGACAATCAAAGGATGAAGATTTAAACACAACGAAGAAATTGGGTTAACAAGAACAGACTGCAAAGCTATGATGAGAGTAAAATTGAACAATGATGGATTCTATGAAACATGTCATCGATCACAATCATCCATTAGCAGAACCAGAATTGGGGCATTTTCTTCGTTCAGAAAGATCAATAACGGATGGAAAAACTACATCTATAGAGGAAATGACATTGTCGGGAATGAAGGCAATGCAATCTTTCAAATACCTAGTAAGCAAGGCTGGAAGTGTAGCACAGGTTGGTCACACGAAGAAAGACCATATTAACTTTGTACATCGTATAAAGATGGAGTACATTGAAGGTCGGGATGCAAATGTAATTGAAAAATTGCAAGACAAGACACTGAATATAAGATTTTTTTTTGGAAATAACAGAAACATTCTGTTTAAATTCAGCAATAGAAGAGCATAATGACTCCAAAACATAAGTACACCAATCGTACTTTTGAATATCTTCAACAACTTCGACTGATTTCAAGATATTCGTACAGAGCAAATAATTTGATGTTGGTGTGAGCAAGGTAGAAAGAGATAAAAGGACAAAGAGTCTCTGAAAATCAGAACCACCATCTTTAAACTGATCATGCTTCAAACGTTTAACTGAAATTGAAGAACGAATGTTGTATTTTTTCTCCAAATCATGCAACAAATTGCAATCATTCCTCCAATAAGAAAGCAAAACACTACCCTCATTCCTCGGTAACATAAATACATCATATATATCGTTAGCTGTAACAACAAACCTATTCCCATTTCCAACATCTAAAATGCGACTGCTACTGTTGTAATTTTGTACCAACCAATTAAGCATGCTATTACTTTGGCATTTAGAAATATTCAAATACAACAACCCACCAAAACCTATACTCTTAATATTGTCACGTTGTCTACTGTTCAATTGGCCAATTAAATGCAAAAATGATTTTGGCTTAGAAAGAAAGATAACATCCCTACCAAAAATGAAACATAACAAAAATTAGTAACAAAATATTGTTTTGAAAACTAAACATAATGGGTAGGAAAAAAAGTAATTACCAACACCTTTTAGATTGAATTTGTAACAACTCAGCAGAATCATTGCCAATATCCTCATCATCATTGGAAAGCATTCAACAGAAGAACATATTAATCAAAAAATTAAAGAACACAAAAATATTACACAAAATGCATAAAAGTATGACAGTAAACAACATAGGGGGGAGAACTAATAACTACAGCAAAGTCCCAAGTTCTGGATGGACGGCGGCAATGTCCCAAGTTCTGGTGGGATGGCGGTAACGTCCCAAGTTCTGAAGGGATGGCGGCAAAGTTCTAGAGGGATGGCGGAAAAGTTAGATGGACGATGATAAAGTTTTGAAGGGACGGTGGAAAAGTTCTGGAGGGACGGCGGTAAAGTTTTGGAGGGACGACAACAAAGTCCCAATATCTGGAGGGATGGTGGCAAATTTCTGGAGGGACGGGGGCAACGTCCCAAGTTCTCGAGGGACGGCGGCAATGGCCCAAGTTTTGGAGGGACGACAGCAAAGTTTTGGAGGAACAACAACAACGTCCCAAATTCTGGAGGGACGGTGGCAAATTTCTAGAGGGACGGGGGCAACGTCCTAAGTTTTGAAGGTGTCGGTGGCAAAGTTCTCGAGGGACGGTGACAAACTTCTGGATGAACAACGATAAAGTTCTAGAGGGACGACGACAATGTCCCAAGTTCTAGAGGGACGACGACAAAGTTCTAGAGGGACGGTGGCAACACCCTAAGGTCTGGAGGGACGGTGGCAAAGTTCTAAAGGGACGACGACAATGTTCCAATTTCTGGATGGACAGCGGCAACGTCCCAAGTTTTAGTGGGATGGCGGCAAAGTTCTGGAGGGACGGCGGCAAAGTTTTGGAGGGACGACGACAAAGTTCTGGCGGGATGACGGCAATGTCCCATGTTCTGGATGGACGGCGACAATGTCCCTTGTTCTTGAAGGATGACGACAACATCCCAAGTTCTGGTGGGACGGCGACAAAGTTCTGGAGGCATGGTGGTAAAGTTCTAGAGGGATGGCATTAAAGTCCAAAGTTCAGGAGGGACGGCGGCAATGTCCCATGTTCTGGATGGATGGCGTCAAGTTCTGGAAGGACGGCGGCAACGTCCCAAGTTCTGGATGGACGGCGGCAAAGTTCTGTAGCGACGGGGACAAAGTTCTGGGGGGACGGGGGCAACGTCCCAAGATCTGGAGCGACGGCGGCAAAGTTATGTAGGGACGGCGACAATGTCCCATGTTCTGGATGGATGGCGACAAAGTCCCAAGTTCTGGAGGGATGGCGGCAAAGTTTTGGACTGGAGGGACAGAAGCAACGTCCCAAGTTCTGGAGGGACGGCGGCAATGTTCCACGTTCTTGAAGGACGGCGACAACGTCGCAAGTTCTGGAGGGACGGCGGAAACGTCCCAAGTTCTAGAGGAACGGTGCCAACATCCCAAGTTATGGAGGGACGGCGGCAAAGTCCCAAGTTTTGGAGGGACGGCGGCAACGTCCCAAGTTCTAGACGAACGGCGCCAACATCCCAAGTTCTGGAGGGACGGTGGCAAAGTCCCAAGTTCTGGATGGACGGCAGCAACATCCCATGTTCTGGATGGACGGTGGCAACATCCCAAGTTCTAGAGGAACAATGCCAACATCCCAAGTTCGGAAGGGACGACGGTAAAGTCCCAAGTTCTGGATGGACGGCGGCAAAGTCCCAAGTTCTGGATGGACGGCAACAACATCCCAAGTTCTGGATGGACGGCAGCAACGTCCCAAGTTCTGAAGGGACGGCGGCAAAGTTCTGGAGGGACGGGGACAAATTTTTGGAGGGATGGGGGCAATGTTAAAGTTCAAGAGGGACGGCGGCAAAGGTTTAGAGGGAAGACAACAACGTCCCAAATTCTAGAGGGACGGTGGCAAAGTTCTGGAGGGACGGGGGCAACGTCCCAAGTTCTGGAGGGGTTGGTTGTAAAGTTCTCGAGGGACGGCGACAAAGTTCTTGATGCACAATGGCAAAGTTCTGGAGGGACGGGGCAATGTCCCAAGTTCTAGAGGGACGATGGCTAAGTTCTGGAGGGATGGTGGCAACATCCCAAGGTCTGGAGGGATGGTGGCAAAGTTCTGGAGGGACGACGGTAATGTCCTAAGTTCTGGATGGACAGCGGCAACATCCCAAGTTCTGGTGGGACGGCGGCAAAGTTCTGGAGGGACGAACAACAAAGTTCTGGAGGGACGACAACAATGTCCCATGTTCTGGATGGACGGCGGCAATGTCCCATGTTCTAGAAGGATGGCGGCAATGTCCCAAGTTCTGGAGGGACGGCGGCAATGTCCCAAGTTACGGAGGAACGGCGGCAAAGTTACGGAGGGACGACTGCAAAGTTACGGAGGGACGGCGACAAAGTTATGGAGGGACGGCGTTAAAGTCCTAAGTTTAGGAGGGACGACGACAAAGTTCTAGAGGGAAGGCGGTAAAGTTCTGGAGGGACGGCGGCAATGTCCCAAGTTCTGGATGGACAGAGTCAAGTTCTTGAAGGACGGAGGCAACGTCCCAAGTTCTGGACAGACGGCGGCAAAGTTCTGCAGGGACGGGGACAAAGTTCTAGAGGGACGGGGGCAACATCCCAAGTTCTGGAGCGACGACGGCAAAGTTATGTAGGGATGGCGGCAATGTCCCAAGTTCTAGATGGATGGCGGAAAAATCCCAAGTTCTCGAGGGATTGCGGCAAAGTTCTAGACTGGAGGGACGGAAGCAATGTCCCAAGTTCTGGAGGGACGGTGGCGAAGCTCTAGAGGGATAGTGGTAAAGTTCTAAAGGGACAGCGACAATGTTCCATGTTCTTGAAGGACGGTGGCAACGTCCCAAGATCTGGAGGGACGGCGGCAACGTCCCAAGTTCTAGAGGAACGACGCCAACATCCCAAGTTCTGGAGGGACGACGACAAAGTCCCAAGTTCTGGAGGGACGGCAGCAACGTCCCAAGTTCTGAAGGGACGGCGGCAAAGTTCTGGAAGGACGGAGAAATTTTTTTGGAGGGATGGGAGCAATGTCCTAAGTTCAAGAGGGATGACAACAACGTCCCAAATTCTAGAGGGACGGTGGCAAAGTTCTGGAGGGATGGGGACAACTTCCCAAGTTCTGGAGGGGTCGGTTGCAAAGTTCTCGAGGGATGGCGACAGTTCCTGATGGACAATTGAAAAGTTCTGGAGGGACGATGGCAATGTCCTAAGTTCTAGAGGGATGGCGGCAAAGTTCTGGATGGACGTCGACAACGCCCCAAGTTCTAGTAGGACGGCGGCAAAGTTCTGGAGGGATGGCGACAAAGTTCTGGAGGGACGGCGGCAATGTCCCAAATTCTGGATGGACGGCGGCAAATTTCTAGAAGGCGACGATAATGTCATAAGTTCAGGAGGGACGACGGAAAAGTTCTGGATGGACGGTGACAACATCCCACGTTCTGGAGGGACGGGGGCAACGTCTCATGTTCTGGAGGGTGTTGAGGTTATACTGAAAAGTATGTTTTTACTTTGTATAACCAAACTGGATTTTCTTATTTATTTACTGAAATAATATATTAATCACTATTGCATTAAATATGAATGAATGTTATATATATTTATTGCAAACCCATTCAATAAGTTAAGTACGTATTACGTTGTAGTTAATTTGGTGATACCAGATCACAGAAGATCAAATTAACAGCACCTCGTAATTAAGTACAAATTCACAACCTAGGTGGAAATGAACAAACCATCATGATAGGTTGAAGTATAAGACTCAGATTTGCTTGTCTTGACCAAGAGATTATACTAGTGCATTTAGATGCACTGAATAAGGACCTACAGGAGGATAAATTCTTCGGTACTGAATATACAAGAATTAGACCTCAGTGGTGTGTTATTTCTTAATCTCCATCCCTTAAATAGGATCGTGTATAATTAATAACTATTGCTTTGACTTATGATAGGAAGATAGTCAATGTGATTCGATACCTTATATCTTGGGCAATATTATTAATTACATGACGATTGCTGACATTTAACACGGAAAATCGTGTGCAAGTACGTCTTGCTTGATTTTTCCCCTTGGTGGGTTCAGAATCTTTATCATAACAAATTTTGCAAGTGGAAATTTATTTCCGGTATGGATAATAATGTTGAGCTGTCTTTACTCCAACGACAAAGATATTAATTAATATAAAGCTTGTTCAGTGGCTTAATTAATTAATGGACTAAGATAATCTTAAACACGGGAAATAATGACCCGAAGCCATATTATAGTAAAGTCGTAATATGGGTTAAGATGGATAGTTCAATATTAATTTTATAGTGGAGTAAATTAATATTAATATTAATGGACTTGAATAATATTTGGCCCAATATTATAGCTTCATAGTCCATTGTAGGTCCAATCTTAATTCTCCTAAAGGCCCCTCAAATAGCCCAAAAGAAAGTCCAATTAATAAAAGGGGGAAGAAAATATTCTTGCCTAATATTTCCTAATTATTTTTGAAAATTGTAGGAAAAAGAAGAAGAAAGATTTTCTTGATTTTCTTGAAAAGATTTTATGGAAAGAGATAAGTATTTTTGGAATACATAATTATCCCATAAATTCTAGAAGTCAAATCTTGACTCTTATTGCCTTGTATTTTTCAAAAATAATGGGGTAAAGGGGAATAAGATTTTTATGGAAAATTTAATTAAGGAGAAAAGAATATAGGAGATATATTCAAGATATTTTGGAGATCAAGAAAAAGATTTTATCCCTTATTTTTTCATTGAAAAAAATCGGGCCCCTTAGTCCTATAAATAGGGGATGAATTTTTCATCCCCAATGCAATTCCATGTGTTGGAAATATTAGAAATCCACAAAGGTGGTGGCAAAATATTTTTTTTTCTCTCTTGTTAAAATCCTTCGTGTGAATCCTCCCACCGGATTACGTTCGTGGAATTGGGACATATTTGGGAAGGCTCTTTGGGTTGATCCAACGTCTCAACGGTTGTCTCTACAAGAGGTACGTAATCTCGTAACTCCTAGATTCCGCATGCTTAGGATTTACGTGGATTATGTGTACGCATGATTGTTTATTTGCTTATTAATTATTATGTTGAATTGATTTAGGATTAATTCATGTTAGTAATTAATTGATTAATTAGAATATGTATTTAAAATCATCCCGAATAGATCCGGGCACCCATAGTTTTCCCAACAGAGGGACAGGAGTAAAGTTATGGCAGGACGACGACAATGTGCTATGTTCAGGATGGACGACTGCAACGTCCAAAGTTCTGGAGGACGGCGACAGAGTTCTGGACTGGAGGGACGGAGACAACGTCCCAAATTCTCGAGGGACGGTGGCGTAGCTCTAGAGGGACGACAACAAAGTTCTGGAGGGTCGGCGGCAATGTCCCATGTTCTGGATGGATGATGGCAACGTCCCAAGTTCTGGAAGGATGGAGGCAACGTACCAAGTTCTGGAGGGACGGCACCAACGCCAGAAGTTTTGGAGGGACGACGGCAAAGTTCTGAAGGGACGACGGCAAAGTCCCAAGTTCTGGATGGACAGCGACAACATCCCAAGTTCTAGAGGGACAGCGGGAATGTCCCAAGTTCTATAGGGATGGCGGCAACGTCCTAAGTTCTCGAGGGATGGCGGTAAAGTTCTGGAGGGACGGCAGCAAAGTTCTTGAGGTACGGCGGTAAAGTTCTGGATGGGCGATGGCAAATTTCTGGGGGGGACAATGACAATGTCCCAAGTTCTACAGGGATGGCGACAAAAGTTCTAGAGGGACGACAGTAATGTCCCAAGTTCTAGAGGGACGGTGGCAAATTCTGGAGGGACGGGAGCAACGTCCCAAGATCTGGAGGGGTCAGGGGAAAAGTTCTGGAGGGACGACAACAAACTTCTAGAGGGACGGTGGCAATGTTCTAGAAGGGCGGAAGCAACGTCCCAAGTTCTGGAGGGACGACGGCAACGTCAAAGTTCTGGAGGGAAGGCGACAAAGTTCTGGAGGGACGGCGACAATGTCCCAAGTTCTGGATGTTGGGATTATACTGGAAAGTATGCTTTTACTTTGTATAATCAAAACTGAATTTCGGACTTATTTACTGAAATAAATTGTTTATCACTGATGCTTTAAATATTATTGAATGTTACATATATTTATTGCATAACTGTTCAATAAATAGTACGTGTTACATTGTAGTTAATTTAGTGATACCAGATCACAGAAGATTAAATTAACAGTCCCTTGTAACCAAAAGTACACCATTCACGACCTAGATGGAAATGAACAATCCATCGTGAAAGGTTGAAGTGTAAGGCTCAGATTGGTTTGTCTTGACCAAGAGATTACACTAGTGCATGTTTAGTGCACTGAATAGGACCTACAGGAGGACAAATTCTTCAGAACTAAAATAGGAAGAATTAGACCTCAGTGGTTCGTTATTTCTTAATCTTCATCCCTTAAATAGGATCGCGTGTGGTTAGTAATTATTGCTTTGACTTATTACGGGTAGAGAATCAACGAGATTCAATACTTTATATCTTGGGCAATATTATTGGTCACACGCGATTGTTAAGATTTAATACGGAGAATCGGTGCAAGCACGCTTTGTTCGATTTGCCCCCTTGGGAGGTTCATAAGTTTTATCATACCAAATCTTGCAAGTGGAACTAGTTTACGGTATGGATAATAATGTTGAACCGTTCCTTTACCAAGGATAAAAGATATTAATTAATGGAAAGCTATTTCAGTGGCTTGAATTAATTAATGGGCTAGATAATCTTAAACACGGGAAATAATAACCATGAGCCATATTGACTGTAATATGGGTTAAGATGGATAGTGCAATATTAATTATGTAGTGGGATTAATTAATATTTATGGGCTTGAATAATATTGTGGCTCAATATTGATAATTCAAGATCCATTGGAAGGTCCAATCTTAATTCTTCTAAAGGCCCCCTAAGTAGCCCAACATAAAGTCCAATAACTGTAAAAGGTGTTTAAAATAAAATAAATATTGTTGCCTTATTTTTCCTCATAAATTCGAAAATTATGGATTAAAAGGGGAGAAAGATTTTCTTTGAATTTTGTTATGGAATGAAGATATGTATTCTTGGAATACAAGATTATCTCATTAAATTCAAGAAATCTCCCACTTGGTTATCCATATAGTATTTTTTGAAAATCTTGAAATATAAAGGGCAAGAAAGATTTTCTTGATTTTCTTGAAAAGATATTATGAAAGATATGTATTTCTTGAAATACAAGAATATCTCATAAATTCAAGAAGATCCAAATCTTGGATTCTTGTTCCCTATTATTTTTGAAATTTCCACAATAAAGAGGAGTTGGGATTTTTGTGGAATATTTTAATTATGGAGAAAAGAATATATGAGATATATTCAAGATTTCTTGGAGATCAAAAAAAAGATTTTTCCATATTATTTTATCCCAAAATTTTCGACCAACACCCTCTATAAATAGGGGATGAGTGTTTCATTCCCAAGTATAATTCCATGTGCTGGAAAAATTAGTAAATCCACAAAGGTGGTGCAACAAAGTTTATTTTCCTTTTGTTAATTGTTTGCGAGCATCCTACCACCGGATTGTCGAGCAAAGATTAAGGGAATACTTGGGAAGGTTTTTCGGTGTGTTTAATCAACGAGACCATTACCATTCCAAGAGGTACGTTTACGTAAACTCGTAGTAATTTCGCATGCGTAGGATTTACGTGAACTAATTAAATGCATAATTTGTTGTTGAATTATTATTTGAATTAATATAGGATTAATTCATGCTAGTAATAATTATCAGAATTAAATTTGTATTTAAATATTTATCCCGAATAGATCCGTGCAACTTATTCCCCAACACTGGATGGACGACGACATGTTCTGGAAGGACGGCGACAACGTCCTAAGTTCTAGACGAACGTCGGCAAAGTTCTGGAGGGACGGCGGAAATGTCCCAAGTTTTGGAGGGACGGCCGGAAAGTTTTGGAGGTACGGTGGCAAAGTTCTGGAGGGACAGGGGCAACGTCCCAAGTTTTGACGGGTCAGTGGCAAAGTTCTCGAGGGACGGCGACAAACTTCTGGATGGACAACAACAAAGTTCTGGAGGGACGGCGACAATGTCCCAAATTCTAGAGGGACGGCGGCAAAGTTCTAGAGGGATGGTGGCAACGTCCCAAGGTCTGGAGGGACAGTGACAAAGTTCTGGAGGGACGACAGCAATGTCCCAAGTTCTAGAGGGGCGACGTCCCAAGTTCTGGTGGGACGGCTGCAAATTTTGGAGGGACAGCTGCAAAGTTCTGGAGGGATGGCGATAAAGTTCTGAAGGGACGATGGCAATGTCCTATGTTCTAGAGGGACGGAGGCAACGTCCCAAGTTCTGGTGGGATGACGACAAAATTCTGGAGGGACGACGACAAAGTTCTGGAGGGACGGCGTTAAAGTTCGGTGGCAAAGTTCCTGAGGGATGGCGACAAAATGTTCGTGGGGACGGCGGCAATGTCCCATGTTCTGGATGGACGGTGGCAACGTCCCAAGTTCTGGATGGACGACAGCAAAGTTCGGGAGGGACGGCGGCAACGTCCCAAGTTCTGGAAGGACGGTGATAAAGTTCAGGAGGTACGGGGGCAACGTCCCAATTTCTAGAAGGGCGGTGGCAAAGTTATGTAGGGACGGCGGCAATGTCCCAAGTTCTGGATGGATGGCGACAACGTCCCAAGCTCTGGAGGGACGGCGGCAATGTCCCAAATTCTGGATGGATGGAGGCAACATCCCAAGTTCTGGAGGAACGGTGGCGAAGCTCTGGAGGGACGGCGGAAAAGTTCTAGAGGGATGGCGACAATGTCCCATGTTCTTGATGGAAGGCGGCAACGTCCTAAATTCTAGAGGGACGACGACAATGTCCCATGTTCTAGAGGGACGATGACAAAGTTCTGGAGGGACGACGACAATGTCCCAAGTTCTGGATGGATGGCGGCAACGTCCCAAGTTCTGGTGGGACGGCGGCAAATTCTGGAGGGACGATCGAAAAGTTCTGGAGGGACGACGACAATGTCCCATGTTCTGAATGGACGGTGGTAACATCCCAAGTTCTGGAGGGACGGCGGCAACGTCCCAAGTTCTGGTGGGATGGCGAAAAAGTTCTGAAGGGATGGCTGCAAAGTTCTGGAGGGACGGCGTTAAAGTCCCAAGTGCAGGAAGGACGGTGGAAAAGTTCTGGAGGGAAGGCGGCAAAGTTTTGGAGGGACGGCGACAATGTCCCATGTTCTAGATGGACGGTGGCAACGTCCTAAGTTCTGGATGGACGACGACAAAGTTTGGGAGAGACGGGCGGCAATGTCCCAAGTTCTGGAAGGATGGCGACAAAGTTCAGGAGGGACGGGGACAACGTCCCAAGTTCTGGAAGGACGGCGGCAAAGTTATGTAAGGGGGAAATGTCCCTAGTTCTGGATGGATGGCGACAACGTCCCAAGTTCTGGAGGGAAGGCGGCAATGTCCCAAGTTCTGGATGGATGGCGGCAACATCCCAAGTTCTAGAGGGACGGTGGCGAAGCTCTGGAGGGACGGCGGCAAAGTTCTAGAGGGACGGCAGCAATGTCCCATGTTCTTGATGGACGACGGCAATGTCCCATGTTCTGGAGGGACGGCGCTAACGTCCCAAGTTCTGGAGGGACGGTTGCAAAGTCCCAAATTCTAGATGGACGGCGGCAACATCTCATGTTCTAGAGGGACGACGGCAACGTCCCAAGATCTGGAGGGACGGCGGCAATGTCCCAAATTTGGAGGGACGGCGACAATGTCCCAATTTGTGAAGGAATGGCGGCAAAGTTCTGGAGGGACGGCGGCAAAGTCCTAAGTTCTGGATAGACGGCGGCAACGTCCCAATTTCTGGAGGGATGACGGCAACGTCTTATGTTCTGGAGGGACAGCGGTAACATCCCAAGTTCTGGAGGGAAGGCGGCAAAGTCCCAAGTTCTGGATGGAGGACGGCAACATCCCAAGTTCTGGATGGATGGCGGCAACATCCCAAGTTCTGGATTGACGGCGGCAACATCCCAAGTTCTGGAGGGACGACAGCAACGTCCCAAGTTCTGAAGGGACAGCGGCAATGTTCTGGAGGGACGGCGGCAAAGTTCTAGATGGACGACGACAAATTTCTGGAGGGACGGTGGCAATGTCCTAAGTTCTAGAGGGACGGCGGCAAAGTTCTAGAGGGACGATAGCAACGTCCCAAATTCTAGAGGGATGGTGGCAATGTTCTGGAGGGATGGGGACAACGTCCCAAGTTATGGAGGGGTCGGTGGCAATGTTCTAGAGGGACGGCGACAAAGTTCTAGAGGGACAGCGGTAATGTCCCAAGTTCTATAGGGACGGCAACAAAGTTTTGGAGGGACGGTGGCAACGTCCCAAGTTCTGGAGGGACGGCGGCAATGTCCCAAGTTCTGGTGGGACGGCAGCAAAGTTGTGGAGGGACGACGACAAAGTTCTGGAGGGAGAGTGTTAAAGTCCCAAGTGCAGGAGGGACGGGGGCCAAGTTCTGGAGGAAAGGCGGCAAAGTTCTGGAGGGAAGACGGCAAAGTTCTGGAGGGACGGCGACAATGTCCCATATTCTGGATGGACGGCGGCAAGTTCTGGAAGGACGGCAGCAATGTCCCAAGTTCTAGACGGAGGGCGGCAAAATTTTAGAGGGACGGCGGTGTTGTAACCTAGAATTTTTTTCTAGGGCAACGAATATGTAATTGATCAAGCCTTTAGATAACGACGAATAATGATAAATAACAACGAGTAAGACTACGTCTGGGGGCGTCCAAGCCATGAATATTTTATTATCTTTATGTGCCTAAAATTCTAAGATTTCTCTTTTTTTGCAATGAATAATACATGAGGTATAAATAGATAGAGAATTAGGTTACATATCTTTGTGGGCTTCTTTCGTGGGCTCGCTGAGGCTCCCGCCGTCTGTGTTAGGGTTTCCCTAGTTGATCTGCGATTTTTGCGTCCGGATATACTTGTCTTGCTTATGTTCCGCGATATCCGTGCCATTAACTGCCCGTATCTTTCCCATGTTTATCTCTCCTTCGACTTTAGATCGAAGTCGCCTCCGACCTGCAGACTTTTCCAGGTCACCCCGCGACTTTCATACCTTTCTAAGTCGCCTTGCGGCCTCCTCAACCCAAGTGAGGTCACTCCCAATGACAGGTACATAACGGAGAGTCGCCTCATCAGGTCGGATTGTTTCATGTCACAACAATTGCCCCTCAAGTCGAGGTCGCGTGCTCTCATCGGGGCCTTGACTTGACCGGTTGTTTTATCAACATGTGGCAGGTCAACCTTGGGAATCGTTCCCAAAGCGAATGATCATCCTCGGGGAGGCGAATCATCACCTCGATTCCTTGAATCAGCGTAAGGTCTGACGGATCCATCATGATGGCCTTGTAGGGTGATGACGGTTGATTTTTAATCAAACATGTGGCGCGACTACGCGTCACAAGCGACTTTGTTTTCTTTGGGGGGTCTTAATTATATTCATATTACATTTCGACCCACCTCATTCTCTATAAAAAGGGCGAGGTTTTGGGCATAAACATTTTTACCCTCAACCTTTGCGCAGCCGAACTTCCTCCGAATCCAAGCTTCCGACGAACTTCCGAACTTCCGTTCGAACTTGAATTAGGTAATACATTCACCCTTTCTCAAATTTTCTTATGGCCTCCAGTCCATCAAACACTTCCATCAAATTTTCATCGTCCTCGGACGATGATGACGTGGCTATAGCCCACCTCCGTCGCCGCCAAGGCTCTAGCTCCGCCGCCCCCAATGTGGAGGGACCTCGGTCGCCGACGCCCTGATTGATAATAGGGATGGCGGTGGAAACGACGAAGGTGATGACGAAATTCTTGGCCGAACTGGGGGAGATCATGCATCTTTCTCAGCTGAACATTAGCCCTCCCCATCCCGTTGCACCGGAGACGGGGACATCCACAGGCCCTTCCAACCAGGCCCGTACCTATGAAGCTTATGAGCTGGCCTTCGACTACCACTTGTATGAGGCCCGAGCTCCGTACAAGCGACCAGAGTGGGGCTACAGGAGGTCGGACATGTTGGACTTTGCGGCATCCAAGCAGAGATACAGGTCGATCTTGTCTGACCGGTACGTGCGTTCTCTTCGTCGCCTGTACAAAGTGCCCCGGGATGTGCATTTCTATGGGGCGACCTCCGATGAGAGTGCCGACCAGCCACCTTCTGGTATGATCGCTATCAATGAGCACACTATGGAGGCGGTAATTCGCTTTCCGCTACATCCGGCCATTTCTCATCTCCTAGCGGCCTAGAATCAGAGCCTTACGCAGATCACCCCGAACGGCTGGAACTACATCCTTGCTACTATGACCGTTCTGGGGCAGGCCGGGCTAAATCGACTACCGACTCCTGGTGAGATCGCATACGTGATGACGCCGATTGCCCAAGCCGGCGGCTACAATGTCGTGCGACTTCGAAAGGGCCGGGAGTTGGTGAGTGGGATACCCAATAAGGTCGCCGACTGGCACCGCAAATGGTGTTTCGTCGGGGGGGCGTGGGAGTCCGTGGATCCTTCGAGCACCCTGCCTATACGTGTCCTGACAGATTACGCCCATCGAGTTGAACATGGTGAGTTTCAAAATTTTCGACTTTGAGGTTATACTAATCTAATTCCCTTTTTATCTTGCAGTGTTCACGCCCGCTACTGCTGACTTGTACTGGGACTTCTTTGTTGTAGCATGGAATAAACCATTGTCCCTAGATCCGGGAGGCTTACATTTCGAGGTGACAATAACAAAGGGAGGTCACCCTAAAAGGCGAAGCACCCAAGTCGCAGGAACAGGGAGGTAGCATAGCGACCTGAGCGGGTATCGAAGGTCACAATACGACGTCCGCCAATAAACGTCTAGGTCGGAGTCCGACTTACAGCAAGTAACGGACAATCAGGTCCAATTAAGGAAGGCATAAGGCAAGCCAGCCAATCCGCCTGAGAACTTCACCCCCCGATTGGCGCTCATTAAAGGGGCGATCTCAAATAAGACCAAGAAGGCGGGCGATCTGCGGGATCGAAGGCGATTGACGGGCACTTTACCTTGTGTAATTTCCAGTCTTAAAGGTGGGATGCATAGTATAAATAGACCAATGAGGTCACATTTGTAGGGGTTGAACACGTTAGCATTCTAGGCAAATATATTATACACTTATACCTGGCTTGGACTCCCTCGGACATAGTTTGATTAAAAGGACGAACCGGGTCACCAATTGACGTGTTTCTTTTATAGTTTTTGACCGCTTTTTAGCTATTTTGTTTATTAAATTCATTGTTAAACTAGGCTGATTTTAGCTAGTTACAACAATTGGCGCCGTCTGTGGGAAGATTTAATTCATTTTCTTGAAGGACTAATCCAGTTCTAGAAAAGCCCACCTTTCAAAGAAATAGCAATGGCGGCCAATCAAGGAAACACACCCCTATTCACTGAAGTGGACGCACGTGATGGCGCAGAGGCGTCACAGAGTTCCCACCGAACCGATCGGGCAGCCCCAGCTGGCTCACCCGACTAGTGGAACCTAGTTCAGACCCCTGAGGATGCTAAGGCGGTCATTGTTGTCCTCAACAAGAAGCGCTTGTTCATGGAAGGCGATGGGAATCAACCCTTGGCCAAAAAGACCATTTATGATGCTGGAACCTCCAAAGGCAAGGGTCACATGAACGAAAAGGGACGATCCACATGTCAGTTGGCTTACAATGCAGCTAAGCATGCCATCGTTCGGACTCACCGGGCCTTGGAAGACCAGCGGCGTCGAACAATATGTTCACCCGCCTCGAAAGCTAGGCTGCCCGGAAAGCTCCGGCGGAAGATGGTGACGAAGCCCATTATCATCCGCCGCGCGGAACAGGTGGAGCAGGACCTAATCATGGCCCTAAACATGCATCATGGAGGTATTCCGGGTGCCTCAGCAATCAACCAGAGCCAGGGGCTTGGGATGAATGCGGCTAACAACTCGCGCGATGCGCAGGTCACCGCGCTGGCAAGAATTGTCCAACAACTGCTGGTAAAGGTAGGGGACCAGAATGGTTCCACGAAAGCAGACGATGGTCTCACCATCCCAGACTCTCCACTGGGAACGATGGTTACTCTGGCCCCCACCCAGAGGAAAATTAGCATAGCGGCACTAGTTCGCTACAACGGGAGTACGGATTCCAAGGTCCATGTGGCCAAATACAATTTGTATATGGACTCGATAGAGGCGTCGGACGCGATGAAGTGTAGGTTGTTTTCCCTGACACTGAGCGACCAAGCCCATTTGTGGTACACTTCCTTACCAGCCTTCTCGGTGGACTCCTTCGAACAGTTGGCTCGATTGTTCCTGAGTCATTATACCACCTTAGCGCCCCGATCCGTGACCAGACAATGGCTCATGAACACTCGACAAGGGGAAACCGAGTCAGATCGATCCTATGTCGAAAGGATCGACCGGTTTATCATCGAGGGTGACCCCATAGTGGATGAGGCTAAGTTACTAGGGGCCGTCTCCGGCCTCAGGAAGGGGACCAAGCTTTGGCGACGTATGATCACAGATTACCCTTCCAGCTATGCGAATTTCGGAAGCGTGCTAGCGATCTCATCCACACCATGGAATTGCTAGAATCCCGACTCTCGAGACAAAAGAAGTCGCGGAACCAAAGAAGAGTTCTAAGAAAACAGTGGGTCAATACAAGGCACGGCGACTTCAAGCCATTTGAAGAATCCATTCCGGTGAAGCTGATGGAGGTATTAGGTATGATGCCCGGTCATGTATATACCCAAATCCAAGGACGGGATATGCTGCATGCTCCTCGCCCCATCAAGGACAAAAGCAAACAAAACCCCAACAAGTTCTATCACTATCATTATATTAGTGAATGCATGGATCTCTTGAAGCAACTGTGGAAACTCTACGAAGACGGATGTCTGAACGAGTTTGTCACGAACCCCCGCACCAACGGCCGCGATGGGCAGGGCCGACCTCAGGATCATCAACCCCGCCAGGGAGAGCAAGCCCATGGGGATCCCATCCACGGGGGAGCACGAGGCGAGCTGCCTGTACCTTCGATGCCCGAAGGTGCGGGAGGTCGCGTCATCCATACCATCTTTTCCCTCGCCACAATAGGGGCCTCTCCCCAGCCTCCTCATCAAAACGAAGAATGAAGGCAGAGATTAGGGCAATGGAGAATGCTCAGAAAATGGTTTTGCCCATGTTGGCCGTCACCGAAGAGACTCATAAGATCGAGTTCGGGGATGTCGACAAAGCCGGGATTGTTTGCCCTAACATTGACTCGCTTGTCATCAAGGCAAACATCATGGGGACCACCATGTGTCGATTGTTGATCGATGGTGGGGCTTTTTGCAATATTCTGTTCAAAAAGACCTTGGACCAGCTCGGCGATTATGAACCATACATCACCCCATGCGACCACACGGTGAAAGGCTTTGGGAACGCAACTGTCAAGCCTTTGGGTATGATTCATTTGTCTGTGGAGCTGGTGTCCACCATAGATGAAAAGGCTAGGAATACTAGGCTTCTAGATTTCCTTGTAATCGACCTCCCGAGCACCTACAACAGTTTTCTCGGAAGGTCATTTTAGCATGAGTTTGAGGCTGAGTCCTCCACATATTACTTCTGTGTAAAATTCCCCACCAAGGGTGGTATTGTTGGCACCATTAAAGGTGACCAAGTGGATGCTAGAGGATATTTGCTTTACTCTATGTCTTATTTCAATTCAATGCACGTACCTGGCCATCAAGTAATGATGTTAAACAACGAATTAACCAATGAAAAGTCAAACAAGAGAAAGCACGAAGATCTCGACCCTAGGTTGGGTCCCGAACCAGAGGAATTCATGCTCGAAACTGAGATAGACGACCTGATAGTGGAAGGGCCCAGGGCAGTGCCTGGGGAGGAGCTCGAAAGAATTCAAGTGGATCCAACTCGGCCCGAGTTGGAAGTGATTATTGGGTCCAAAATACCCAGCGACCTAAGGGTAGATGTGATCGACTTCTTGAAGAAAAACCTGGATGTTTTTGCTTGGTCACACAAGGACATGGTCGGAATCGATCCTCAGATCGCATGTCACCGTCTCCATATTGATCCAACGAGATGACCAATAGCTCAGAAAAGAAGGAAATTCGGCCCCGAGAAGTATGCTGCCCTCGCGGAGGAGGTGAAAAAGTTACTAGATAACGATTTGATCATGCAAGCCGACCAACCACAATGGGTAACCAATGTTGTACTCGTGAAGAAATCAAATGGGACATGGCGACTTTATATTGACTTCACCGACCTCAATGAGGCGTGCCTAAAAGATTTCTTTCCAATAACGCACATCGACCATTTAATTGACAACACGGCGGGGCATGAAATGATGTCTTTCATGGATGCTTTCGCCGGGTACCATCAGATAGCCATGCACGAGCTTGACCGTCAACACACGTCTTTCCTAACCGAAAAGAACATGTATTGCTGGAAAAGAATGCCCTTCGGCTTGAAAAATGCCGGAGCCACATATCAGAGGTTGGTCAACCACATGTTCGTAGAGCAGATAGGCAAGTCCGTAGAGGTATATGTAGATGACATCGTCGTCAAAAGTTTATAAAAAGAGGATCATCTAATGCACCTCGCCCAGACCTTCGAGGTCCTTAGAAGGTATAAAACGAGGCTCAATCAGAAGAAATGCAACTTCGGGGTCGAGTCGGGCAAATTCTTGGGCCATCTGGTTAGCAAGCGGGGGATTGAGGCAAACCCAGCCAAAATACAAGCCATTCTGGACATGGGGGTGCCAAGAACAGTGAAGGAGGTCCAAAAATTAACCGGATGCTTAGCCGCTTTGAACATGTTTATCTCTAGAATGGGGGATAAATGCAAACCCATGTTCGACACGATCCGGAGGAAGTCAAAGTTCGAGTGGACGACATAAAGCCAGGAAGCGATTGACAAAATCAAGGCCTACTTGGCCAATGTCGAATACTGGCCAAGCCAATTCTCGGAGAGAAGCTTTTTCGTACTGGCGGCCTTGAATTAGTAAGATCCGGGAGAGAAGCTTTTTTCGTACCGGCATCGCACTCAGACGTCTGAGCGAAGGTCAGGATCACCTTCCCATTTACTTTTTGTCGGTATTTGAGCGAGACCGAGAACCTTGGTACCCCCGCATGGAGAAGTTAGCCTACGCTCTAGTCATGAGCGTGCGAAAGTTAAGGTCATATTTCTTCGATCATCAGGTCGAAGTCCTCACATCTTTGCCTCTTCGCAACATTCTCCATCGACCTGATACATCAGGCCGGTGCCTCAAGTGGGCTATTGAAGTCGGGTTGTATGGTGTAACATACGCACCGTGACCTGCGATTAAAGCTCAAGCATTAGCTGATTTCCTTGTCGAGCTAACTTTTCCACCGGGGGATAGCGGCACAACCAACCCGCCTTGGGAGTTATACGTAGATGGGTCCGTGATGGCTAATAAATCAGGGGTGGGCGTGGTACTGATTAGCTAGGATGGCATGTCTTTTCAGAATGCCATCACTTTCGAATTTCCTGCCACCAACAACGAAGCAGAGTATGAGGCACTCATTAGCGGCCTAGAAATGGCCATAACCATGGGCATAAAAAAGCTACAGGTATTTACCGACTCTCAGCTTGTAGCATTCCAAGTATCGGGAGAATATGAAGCCAGGGATGACAGGATGTCGGCCTACCAAGAGGTTGTCAAAACATTATGCCTGAAGTTCGAACAGATTCACATCAAGTTGGTGCAAACAGATGTGAACTCGCGAGCCGATGCATTAGCACGACTTGCAACTTTGGAGGGGCCAGCAGAGATGAAGGATGTCACCCTCACTAAGCTCTCCCACCCTTCCACTGCGAATACCGCGGTCGCTACACTCGAAGCCCACCCTATGATCTGGATGACTCCTATCATCGATTACGTGATATCCGGGAAATTACCGGTGGATAGAATACAGGCAAAACAACTACAACTTCGAGCAACCAGATATACTCTGATCAATGGTGAGCTATACAAGCGGGGCTTCAGCATACCCTTGCTCCGATGCGTTACGCAAGAACAAGGACAAGTTATCCTACGTGATATACACAATGGGGTATGCGGAAACCATGCTGGGGGACAATCGCTCGCACACAAGGCAATGTCACAAGTGCCAAATCCATGCCCCTTCAATCAAAGTTGCCCCATAAGAACTTTCCAGCATTCTCAGTCTTTGGCCATTTGCGAAGTGTGGGATAGATATCATCGGGCCGCTTCCTACAGCCCCAGGCTCGGTCAAGTACGCTTTAGTTGCAGTGGACTACTTCACAAAATGGGTCGAGGCTGAAGCTCTAGCAACCATAGATCAAGAGCATGCCATTAAGTTCATCTGGCGGAACATCATTTGCAGATTCGGCCTACCCCAAGCAATCATATCAGATAATGGGAAATAATTTGACGGGTTCAAGATCGACAGTTTTTTCAAGAAATGGAAAATCACTAAGCTCTTCTCGACCCCATATCATCCCCAGTCTAATGGACAGGTCGAAGCAGTGAACAAAATTATCAAACATACTTTGAAAGCCAAGATCGAAGATAAGAAAGGAAAGTGGGCCAGTGAACTGCCAGATGTACTATTGTCATACAGAACAACATGCCAAAACTCAACTAGGGAGACCCCATACTCGATGGTTTTCGGCACAGATCAGTGATTCCCTCAGAAGTCGAGTTTCAGACACTACATACGTCTCAGGTCGCAATCGATCACAATGAGGAGGCTTTAGCCAGGGACTTGGATCTACTCGAAGAGAAAAGACTAGAGGCCCACATAAGAAATGCTAGGTACAAGCAGCAATCGGAGAAATATTGCAATTCGAAAGTACGGATTCGACAATTCAAGATCGGTGACCTGGTCCTAAAGAGGACACTAGGAGTAGCTAAACGAGTTTTTGGTCCGAACTGGGAAGGACCATACAAGGTCGCAAGAGTATTAACCAATGGGACATACGAACTCGAGAACCCAGACGGTTCCCCGGCTCAATACCCATGGAATTCAATCCATTTGAAGAAATACTATCAATGAGTTGGAGTCGCCTATTTGTAATGATTTCGGCTTATATAATAATAATGTCTCTCTTTTTCATGCTGTGTTAAACTAAGGAAAGTTGCATATGCACAATATTGACTTCCCTAAGAACGACTTTCGATATACTTGTGGCGACGTCGCCACCTTAAACGATGCGACCCTCCCCAAACTTTGTAAGACGACTACGCATAGTTCACAAACACTTCGCAATGACAATAAGACGATAAGAACATATGCAAATGGAAAGTCGCGTAAGGAAATCAGGTCGGCACAATAAAGTGAAGAGAACATTTTTTAATAACAAAGGCCCGAATGTTGATACATCAAAAGTTGAAATTACATTAGAAAGCCCAAAGACAAACTACATTAGGCGGCCGAAAGCCAACAAGAAAGTAAAGATACATCTGGATACTAAAACGACTAGAAATTCACCAAGATTTAATTCCTGGACAGATCGTTGGCGACCATCGACTTCAGGGGATGCTGATCAAAAGTGCTTTTGGGGATGGGGTTCAACAACTTCTCAATCTCCTTTTTCTTATCGGGATTCTTGATGCTTCAGGGGATGCTGATCAAAAGTGTTGTTGGGGATGGGGTTCAACAACTTCCCAATCTCCTTTTTCTTATCTGGATTCTTGATGTTATCATTCTTAAGAACATCCAGAATCCCATCAGCATCACCACTGACTATGTTCAAAGGCTGCCCACCTAATTATTGTTGAATAACAATGGCGGATATGTGGGCAGCTCATCTCCCGAATCTTGGGCACCTCCCCTAGAGGCCGGTTGTTTCCGTTCGTCGGGGGGGTCCGCACCCGAGGCCTCAGCAGCCTCCGTATGGCCTCCGACCTCGCCCATCTGAGTTTCGAGGACCACCTCAAAATCTACTAGTTGCATCTCGTTGGGATCAGGAACAATCCGACTCTGATTGGGAAAGAAGGATAGGTCAATACCATATCCCTCTAAGTCCTTAATTTCGAACACGACGTCAGGATCAAGCGGGTAGGCTACAACGTAACTGGCCAGCTCAGAGATGAGGTCGGAGAAATCGACATCGGGGTTTTTTCTGTGGGTAGCTCGGATGGCCCCGGCCACCGCACAGACGTAAGCAAAATTAACATTTTGCTCTTGATCGCTTGAACCTCTCTCTCTAACCCGGTGGCAGTAATGGCCTTGATCTCGGAGTCATGGCGGCCCAAATCCCCTTGGTCGGGCCACAACATCCCTCTCCACCACCAACATGCCCTCGGCACCCTTCAGTTGCTCCTCGAGCTCCTGGACCCTCTTGGCTAGGTCGGACTTCTCGACCTCTAGCCTTTTCTGCACCTCATGGGCATTTAGCACGGCTTTGGCACCTTTCGGAGATCGTCGCCGGGCCTTCTCGGGTTGGAGAGCTCTAGCTTCAGATTAGGCACCGCCTTCTCCATGTAAAGGCGGCAGCCGGGGTGTCAAGATCAGCGAGTCCATGTTACCGTGACCTTTTTCTTTTTGGCAGTGCGTGGTCATCCTTGGTCCATACTCGCGGGACATTGTTCATTGTCCTCGTCAAGTAGTGGGGCCAATCATCAGGGACGCCATCCAGGGTGGGGAGCTTCGACCTCAAGAAGCTCAGTACCTCAGGCAAGAACTTGTGAGGCGTCAGGTCCGAGCTGCGACATAAAAAGAGAAACGAAGGGGATGCGTCAAATTTTTAACCCCAAAATGACATTCTGCAAAGACAGGCAAAGGTTTTACCTCTTCGTCACCTACTCATCCAAGAATCATCATCCGGATGTCGACCTCTTACTAGAGACAAGGCCGGTGGAGGAGAAGAAATCGGGGTACTTCTTCCGACGTCCCGATGGGACCCGGACCGATGGGAACCTGCCTCTTCCCGCGCCCTCTTGTGGGGACAATCCCCCAAACTCTGGGGCAGATTCAGTATACTTCTTCTTCTTGCCCTTGTCGGCAACAGGGGGAGGGGTCTGGATCGGGGCACCTACAGAAGTACCCGAGCTCGATTGATGCCTCATAGAGCCATTTCAGCAGCAGAAGGCTCACGGCGGTAGGTCGGAATGTCGGGATCTGCGCAACAAACATGCAATCTTCAGCACAGACCTAAAAAGAGCAACAAAGGAAAGATAATAGAGGACTTACAAGGAATCCGCAAATGGCGGGGATAGGTGTACAATCCGGCCGCCAAACGATTAAGCTCGGTGTTCAGGGACTTGACCTCTAGCCAGCTCGGGGGTGTATCTCGTGCAATCTTGAACGCCTCAGAGAAATCCCAATAGAGGTCAGAAGTCTGTGGCGTGTACACTGCAAGGCGGAAAAAGAATTAGATCAATACAACCGAAGTTTAAAGGTCATAAAAAGATATACCATTTTCCACTCGGATTGCGTAATCCGTTGGAACTCGGATTGATAGCGGGCTGGACAGAGGGACCGACTCTCAAGCTCCTCCGACAAACCACCATTTCTGGTGCCATCTATCGACTTCATTGGGGATTCCACTAACGAGCTCTTTGCCCTTGAAGCCGCACGGCATGATAGCCTCCGAGCGACGAGCGACATCACATAACCGATCTCCCCCGGATTGGGCAATCTCCTCAAGTCGGCCTGCCCCAGCATAACCATGCTAGAAATGATGTAGCTCCACCCGTTCGGGGTAATCTGTGTGAGGCTCAGATTCCAAGCCGCCAGCAAATGGGAAATGGCCGGATGCAACGGAAATTGGATTCCTGCGGCCATGGTTGGCTCGTTCACAGCTATCATTCTCGGGGGAGGTTGGTCGACACTTTCATCAGAACTCGTTGCATATAAATGAACATCCCGCGGCACCTTATACAGCGACGGAGCCCCCACACATATCGATCAGAAAGCACCGACCTATGCCTCCTCTCAGAAATAGCAAATTGCGACGCTATCGACTTGCGATATTGACGCTCAGGTCGCTTATAAGGAGCAACCCGATGGTATAATTCATAATCAAAAACTCTCTCAAAGGCCCCAAAATCTGGAGCCTGAACAGAGGGGCCGTCCGGCACCAACTGCCTTCGGGAGGCAGAAGCTTGGAGATTGATGTCCAAAGGGGAAAGATGAGTAATTTCATCCAACTCCTCCAAAAAACGGTCGTCCACCGATCCATCATTTGCATCATCTTCCCGCCCATCACCCACGGGCCGGGCCAAAGAACCCTTGCCACCATGCCTCGCGGTGGAACTAGAGTTCAGACGACGATGCTGAACGATCGGAACATCATCCTCGGAGGAGGAGGAGACCACGAAGTCCCATCAAGCGACAAATTAGACGGCTCGTGATGGTGTCCTACCGTCTTTCGATCACCACACGCTGTTCAGTCAACCCAGGATAGTGTTATAAATTATAAAAAAATTAATATTCATCTTAACTGTAAAAATTGCATCATTATTCTTCTACTATTTTAATTCATTATTTGTAATATAACATTATTTATTATGACATTATATTCATAATTTATTAATATAAGCCGTACGTGTCGCTATCATAATGTGGCTACTAAATCTCAAAACAGTTTACATCAAGATTCTTATTAAGTTGGCTGAACTGTATCTATCAATTCGTAGTCTAATGATCCACCATTTTTAAAAATAATTTTCATTGTTTATGATTTTTATTTTCAAAGTCCCTGGATTAGTTGAATAATATATGCAAATGTAGTTCCATAAAAAGGATGAGAATAAAGGAAAATATCTGAAAACCGATTACACACTTGATAAGTAATAGAAACTGGCATTGTGTAAGGTGATAGAAGAGTTGACTTTCCTGATGACTATCTCAAATTTTAGTCGTTGTGTAAACTAATCAAATGGGAAGGTGTCTAGGACAAAAAATCACGATTATCATGTGTTTATGCAGCGATTGTTACCGATTGCAGTCCGAGAATTTCTTCCAAACAATGTTTGAAGGGTTATAACTTAATTTAGTCTATTCTTTAGAGATTTAACGTTAGTAATGATTAAAGTTGATGATATGATTTGTTAGGAGAAAAACATTCTAGTTTTAAGAAAATTTACAAACTTGAAACCGGTTTGACAGTTTGAGCCTGGCGGAGATCGTCCGAGCTTTGATTCAAGCAGCACTTTCCCTAGCACAATATTTTCATGTTCTCGTCATTAATTACTCTTGATTTAAGTAAATTATTCATAAGTTTAACGAGGACGTTAAACTCTGTTCTTAAGATTTCCTTACTCGTGAGCTTTTATCGAACTTTTACCAGCTAAGGGAAGTGCTTCAACTGCGGTGAAAAAGGACATTGGAGGTCAGTCTGTTCCAAACCCAAAAGGAATGGAAAGAAAGGTAATTCCCACGCACTAGTTGTTGAAACTTGTTTAGCGGAGTATGCCTGAAAATAGCTATTAGATACAAAAGTTAAATTTGATAATTGATTGATACAAAAAAAATTCGGATAAAAAATGGCCCATGTGCATTCATTATAAAAAAAAAAAAAGCAATTGTCACATTAGCCTCATTAAAATCCTGCAACGTCACATTGCATGTCCTTTCAATATTATTAAAGGAAGCCAAATTAAATGCAATTCATTTTTCTCTCTCATCCCACCATATTTTATGTTATTGCTTTTCATAGTAAAATGGAATTAATTTTAAAATATTTACTTCTTTTAGTTTAATAATTTTTAAAAATATGATAATAGTATTAAAATTAATTTTAATTGTACTCCAAATTAATTTTAGTTTTTAATAATTCTGGTTTAAATCATAAATTGATATTAATTTGAAAATAATTTGATAATACGTAGGTGAACTAAATTTGCACATATTTACAAAATTGCATTGTTCAAAAAATTGCATTGTTCAACATAAAAATACATATATACCCAAAAACATGCATTGTAAAAAGATATATTGCATATCATTAAAATATTTGTATACACATACAATACATTGAATATAAACATATAATTTTGTACATATAAAAATTTAAATTCTAAAATGATCAGTCTTCATCTCCTCATCATCTTAGTGATTTTGTTTCCAGCACGTACATTCTATTGGAAAAACCACAATGTGGACATGGTGGCCACACATACACATGATTAGTAGCTTTCCATTTTCCACTTTCCATTACCAAATATGCTCATGGAACTCAAATAAATGTAGTGAACATTCTTGTGAGCAACTCATAACATACCACCTTTTTTTTTTTGATCGAGCAAAGTTAGCTGTTAGTACACCAAACACCTAATTACTCCACGAAATCACCAATCCACCTTATAACTCCCATCATAACCTCCATTAGGAACAAAACTGGTGTAGATAGAGAATAGAGTGAGAGATGGAGAGAGAAGAACTTTGAAATGTGGTGGGGGTTGTTTGAGGCGTACGAACTAATGATTACGTAGCGCCCCAAAACTAGTGCCACTCTACCTAGGGTAAAAACGTATTAGGTTGAAAGAATATTGTATACTTAAAGTGATTAAAGCGGAAGACAACATCATAAAACACGAGTCTATATGTCTAACTCGTGTCTTACCCACATTTCTAAGCCAAACACATACTCAAATAAGATAATTTTAAAATTAGGTTAACATGCACATAAGTATATTATAGTTAATTAACTTAATATGATAAGATAGATCACTTAGGACATAGCAATCATGCATGCAATTTTAACATTAAAAGGGGTCGACATATGCTCCTAGGGGTTTGAAAAAGACTTGATTTCTTGAACTAGAAATATTTACATAATAATGAAATTAAACTTTCAAAACAACAGTTTAACAACTCACTGATTGACTAGTAGTTTGCAAAAGATTCAAGCACTTGTCCAAAAAAGAATTCATATATAATTTCAAGCCATAATTTAAGATAAACAAATACTTAATCTACTTCTTACATAAGTTTTAAAACACATTAAACAGATTTAATGGAATCTCCTCAGTCAGTCACACATCCGCCTCATCGTCAATAGGACCTGAAAAAGTTAAAGTAGCATCATGAGTCTTCCCCCAGAGGGGAAGCGCAGTGGGATAACATTTTAAGTACAATCACATTAAAAAGACTAATTAACACATAATACGAGTACACGTCAAGATCCATAGACCTGACTCAGCTTCATCTCACGCAGATCAGCTTACTTATTGCACACAGCTTAGCATAGTCCGTAGGCTTGCCTCATTTCACAGAGAGATCAGTTTACTCATTTCACACAGAGCATAGTCCGTAGACCTGCCTGCTCATATCAACACACAAATTAATCCAACTAATGCAAAAGTAATTAAATGCTACCCACTTTCTTGACATTGGATGTAGCAGGATAGCTTCCTCAGAGTCCGGTTGTCTCGTACTGCACTCGACACATTTAGCTATCTTTCAGTCTTTTATATCTTTAAAAGTTTCAATGCACACATATTATTTTCACTATCTCATGTAATCTAATTAACACATATGTATCTTATTCCCACGTATTATTCATAAGGGTATAAATATTTCTACTAGCTTAGTCATACTTCAAGGAAAATCGAGTTGCAGAAACTAGACAAATCCACATGAAAAGACATGTTGAGTCATAACATCTAAATATATTTCGACACACCTAAAATGAATCATAAAAGTATTTTAACATGCTCATAAAAAGATCAGTTTGTTCTTTCTTGAGTGCTTATATTTTTAGTTAACTAGGTGATTGAATAAAATAATCTACCAACTTATTTATATATGTCGAACTTCCCTAAAAGACACCTTGTAGTAGATAATTTATAGCCAAATATAAAAATATCATAATATTATAAAATTTATTCAGTAGGTTAATAACATATATATCTTCATATCATAAAATTTTCAATTCAAAATTGCATTTTGATATTTTCTTGTGATTTTTACAAGTGGACTGAAAAACAAGTTACAAATAGCCCTACGTCAAGGCATTTTCTAAAATTTGGTAGAGTTTGTATATTTCTCATAAAAATGTAAGATAAAATTCTTTGTAACCTTGAGATTCAGTAGTAATACTAGTAAAATTATCACAATTTAAATCTTTGAATTTTCTATTTAATTGTACATTGTTCTAGAGCTTTAAAACTACTAGTTTTTACTGTGAATACACTGTTTGTTAGAAAATTCATTAAAAATATAATATAACTCCAAATTTACCCAAATAAAATTCATATGAAATCTAAGATTCTATAGAACAACATCGTTAAAAATCAGTTTCAAATACGAGGTTATCTGCACCCAGTAAATTTTACAATCTTCGCCAAAAATATGGCTTTTTTTATGTTGTACAACAGTTTAATAGAAAATTCATATAAAATTGAAAACAACTCCCAAAAATTCTGAAATTTTTACCAAATCCCCTAGACTTCTAGAAATTCAATGTGACAAAAGGGTTTTATCAAATTATTTCAGAAAAGGTCATAACAATTATCGAAATTAACATTAAATTTTAATATCAAAATTAATACATATAGTACTAGTTGGGGCACCCAACTCAATCTAAACATCAAATGACCATAAAAAGTCACATGTAATCACGAAATCAATATGCAACCCATTAATTAACACCAAATAATCATATATTTGACAAATCCATAGGCTAAATCATAAAATCCATTCAAAATTCTCAATCTTATGTCAAAATAACGTTTCTAGGTTTAATCTCAAATTATTAAACACCATCCTAACAAAATCATAGGAAAGAAATTGGGGAAAACCAAAATATCTTGTTATACAATCGCAGCAGATTTTTATTGAAACCTAATTTGGAGAGAAGGGTTAAAAGAGAGTGTTTGTTTTTTTTTTTTTTTAAAGGCTCTTGAATCTTCAAATTTTCTTGAGAAATTACAGAGATTGTGGGTTGTTTGATGAGAACTTTTAGAGAGAGATTATATGGAGAGAGAGCAGAGAAAAGGCGTTGAATGAGAATGAGCACAATGCTTCTTTCGGCCGTAAGTTTTTTTTCTCTTTTTCTTTTTAATAAGCGTTTTTTTCCTTCTTTTTTTTAAGTGTTTTCTTTTTTTTTTCCTTTTTTTCGTTGAGTTTTTTTTAATAATATAAGTATTATTATGTAAATTTAATTAATTAATATTTTATATAGAAGATACACACATATGGGGAAATTACTACCAACTACAACTTTTTCACCTTTATCTCTAATAACTACAACAATATATTAGTATTACTATAAACTACAAAAGTGGCCTAACATTTGTACCCTTAAATCCTATCTACTAAAAACCGGCTCACAATATATATTTTAATTATTATTTTTAAATGTCTAATCAGTAACCAGTTCACGCCTTCTTCATCTTTTCTTCTCTCTCTATCGATGCTCAACATTCAATGTCTATTTTCGGCGAGAATATCCAAGCTAGAATGGATTTTCAAAATTCAAATTTTCTTACTTTTACTATTCACATGATGAAACTTCATTTGTTCAGCGGATTTTTTTGGTGATGGTGGCTTCTAATGGCGGCAGATCTTTCAGATGACGGTAGATATGTGACGAGCAGCAGTGGAGCGAAGTGAAAGAAGCCACCGCGGTCGCCGTCGCGTGCTACGTCTGGATCGGCATCGGATTCTATCCGATTTGAGCTTGAAAATCGAGCGGACGTCTATGGTGATTGGTGTTGATGAATGCGGCGGGTGATTTCACTTTGTGTCTCGGTTGAATACGATCGCGACGATAGCGATTTCAGACGGTTTGGGGAGCACAGTGGCGGTGGTTGGTATTTTTGAAAATTGTGTATGGATATTATTTTATTTCTGAGGACTTGAGAATTTGTTTAGGGTAATTATTTTGGTGTATGGGTATTGTGTTGGGCTGGAGATACAAAGATGATTATGGTAATTATTTTGTTTTGGTTTATGGATATTTGTTTTGGTGTATGGATATTGTTTTGTGCAACTAAGAGAACATGTTCTTACTCAGGTCTGAATGTATTTTTCAGTTGTTTTACATTGGATTGCTTCAGCTATAGTGTGTATGTTTGTGATTGCTTTGCATTTTTTCCAGTTTTTCCTGGCTTTGTGCAGTTTTTCTGCACATTTTTTAAAATATATATTTATTTGTTCAGTTTGTTACTGAACATGTTCAGTATAATATTGCACATGTTCAGTTCAAAATTGAACATGTTCAGTTTACATATTACTTATAATATTGAACATATTAAGTTAAGTTCTGAAAATGTTCAGTTAAGATCGAGCATGTTCAGGTTTTATATTTGCTCTTGTTCGGCTTATGTATTTTTGCTTCTCAGTTTGTTATCACATATTTTTTGACTTTTTCCACAAATTCAATAGCTTTTTACAACTCATGTGCAGTAAAAAGGTAAAAAAAACTACAAAATATATGATATGAGAGGTTTTTGATCATAAAATATACACAATAGTATCAACCACAAAAACATTAGTCCAAAATTGTATGTGCTCAGGGATTTAATCCCAAAATTACAATCATTCTCTCCTCAGCGCAATCCGCCACACATCATCGATGTTCGGCAAATTTGTGCTCAAATCGTGTGCCATATTCGACATAGCCACCACAACTTGATCTACCATTGGATATGTTGGCCCACCCCAGATCATGTGCTGCTTGTGATAGATTGGATCCTCCGTCCTATTTAAACAGTTAAGAACACAATTCATTCTCAATTGCAAATTCATTCCACATCATACACAAAAAAAATTAGTCACACATCACAAAACATATTATGAAGTTCTTGCCATATATCTGAAAATGCTCAAAAAGTTTATGAACAACAGTTCACAGTACAAAAAACACACACATAAAATTTGAACGTGTTCAAATAAGAACTGAACAACAACAGTTAATTACAATTTCTGAACATAAAATCAATCATACTTTTTTTTCAGGGACAACAAGTGCTTGAACAGTAGTTCAAACTACAAATACACATAAATTGACAAAAAAAATCTGAACACATGCATATATTGAACATAAAAAAATGTAGATTTCACCTTTCTGAATTTTTCACCTTTAATCGTTTTCGAGTAACCTTTGTTGCCTCAGTATCTACACACATGATAATGAAAATGCAGATTTCAGTTAAATAACAAAAATATCACACACATAAATTTCTGAACAAAAACTTTATGAACAACAATTCACAGGACAACAACCCCATATAAAATTTGAACATGTTCAAATCGGAACTGAACAATAGTTAATTTACAATTTTCTAAACAAAAACATTGCACACATAAATTAATCACACTTTCTGAATAAATTGTTTTGTGAACAATAGTTCAAAGTCCAAAATACACACAAACAAACTGTTCACAAACAAACTAGACATCTTTTCTAAAAAAACACACATAAATTTCTGAACAAAAAATTTTTTGAACAACAGTTCACAGGACAACAACCCCACATAAAATCTAAACATGTTCAAATCGGAACTGAAAACAACAATTAATTACAATTTTCTGAACAAAAATATTGCACACATAAATTAATCACACTTTCTGAACAAACTGTGTATGAACAATAGTTCAAAGTTCAAAATACACACAAACAAACTATCCCCCAAACAAACTAGACATTTTTTCTGACAAAAAAATTTCTGAACACATCCATATATTGAACATCAAAAGTTCAAAGTCATACCTTCACAAATTCGCACCCTTGTGGACCGAATACGAGAACCTTAAAAACACACACATAGACTAATTACTCCAAAAAGAAGCCAGATTTTCAATAAAAATATTCAGATTTATGAACAACACAAGACCAAATCGTACCTTCGCCCTTCCGTTTTCTTGTTAAACCAACAAGAGATCCTTCAAAACACACACATACAAAATAAAAACAGTTTAACATATAGCAAAGAACAAAAAAATCAAGTTACTTAAGTATTAATCCTCAATAATCAAAACATCCCAACCTCCAACAACTTCATGCATCCTTTTACGTTTGGAATTCTTCTTTTTCCCTAGTTCTATCACTTTTGAACCTTCCATAGGGGGTTTTGAGAGTTCATAACAAAAAATAAGAAGAAACAACATTCTGAGATTATTCAAGCATTTTAACAAACACTTGGTGTGCACAATTTAGAAGGTACCAAAAATTTTGTCTCAACACAAAAAGGAGGAGCATGAATCGATTTTTATGAACAATGTTAATGTTAACCAGAACAAGAACAAGAACAATATATATATATATATATATATATATATGCACAAAAAAATCGAAAAATTTAAAAATTGAAAGTAGAAAAAAAGGAAAAATATAGCAAAGAACAGGTGAGTGGAAATCGGTTCCCCTTTTTTGCACAAGTGTGTGAAAATCTAGCAAGAACACTTCAACATTCCATGAAAAAAATTACCTTTTCAGAACTCAAGATTTGATTCCACAATTTTCGATTTTTAATTTTTTTCAAATGGGAGGGAGAGGAAACTTTGCTGCAGAAAAGGGTGTAATGAGATGAAAATGGAAAAATGGTAAAAGTAAGATGAGACGGGTAGGGTGTATTCACTTTTCACAGCTGTTGTGGGGGATGGTTGCACGTTTTGGGGGGGGTGTAGAAAGGGTAAGAATGGTAGTTTCTAGGTTTTAGTAAATTGTTGAATAGGGTTTGTAGTTATTAGTAATAACATTAGGGAAAATATAGTTATTAGTAATCTCCCCCACACATATATGTATAAAGATACAATAATTATCAAGATATGGAAATAATCTAATTAAATTCCATAATTATAGGAATTTCTTTAACTAAATAATTACTGCAGAATATTTCTTGATATATGATCTTTTATAATTAAATATTATAAATTTTATTATTACTAAATATATTATTATTATTATTATTATTAAATTTAATCACAATTAGTTCAAATAAATAACTTATCTCTTTTCATTAATTACTTGTGTCAAGTGAGTCGAAACCAAGCTCGGTCTCCTCAATAGGCTACCCTGCAAACACTCTTTAAAAAAAAAACTGTTGAAAACATTAGCTCTTAAAATTCATAAATTTTAAGCTTACAAACCATCGAAATAATTTACAACTTTAATACTTGAACAAATAATTAAACTGCTTAAAACATGAAATGCAAATTTTCTAAAAACGGGGTGTTACATATTAATTAATGTGAAATTGGGGTGTTGTGAGGTTGGGGGGTTAACTTGGTATTTTACATGAAAAAATTTGTAGTGGAGAGTGATTCAAAAAGTGATTTGTACATGGTTGCTAGAGGGGGTCTTTTTTGTGTACCCCATAGCAATTACCCCAACAACATAACAGTATGAGACAAACTAAATAATACACAAACAAGGTAAATTATCAGAAAATACCTAATAAAATCACCAGAAACAGTACCATCCTTCACCTTCTTAGACCTCTTATCAGAACCACTAGCAAAATTACCAAAATATCGATTCCTTTTAAGCATGTTTGTGAGAAAACTTTAGAAAAGGAAAAAAAATTAAAAAACAGCAGGTATAAACACAAAAATAACCCAAAAAAAAAGAAGAGAATAAAGCAAAAATCGACAAATTGCCTAAAGAAGAAGGAAAGCAAAAAAAAATGATAATACCCTACAAAATGTCGAACAACTTCCACAAATTGAGGTTCACAAAGAAGAACAACTTTGAGAAGAAAAAACTACATAATAATAACCGTAACAAACACAAATTCATAAGATTTAGTCATTTTTGGACGATTCGAAGAAAAAAAATCGAAGAAATTGAGATAGAAAGACAAGAGCTAGGAGAGCGAGAGAAATGAAGGACAAATTAATTGGGGGAAATTAATTGGAGGTGAGAGACGAGAGAAAAAAGGAAAGAGAAGAAAGCAGAGAGGAAAAAGAGGAAAGTCAAAGAAAAAAATTAATGGAGTCCGGTCAAAAAAAAAAAACTGTTGGGGTTATACTGAAAACTATGCTTTTACTTTGTATAACCAAACTGAAGTTTCTTATTTATTTACTGAAATAAATTATTTAATCACTGTTGAATTAAATATGAATGAATGTTATATATGTTTATTGCAAACCCGTTCAATAAGACAGTACGTATTACGTTGTAGTTAATTTGGTGATACCCGATCACTAAAGATCAAATTAACAGTCCTCGTAATTAAGTACAAATTCACAACCCAGATGGAAATGAACGAACCATCATGAACGGTTGAAGTGTGAGACCCAGATTGGACTGTCTTGACCAAGGGATCACACTAGCGCATTTAGGTGCGCTGAATGAGGACCTACAGGAGGACAAATTCTTCGGTACTGAATATACAAGAATTAGACCTCAGTGGTGCGTTGTTTCTTAATCTCCGTCCCTTAAATAGGATCGTGTGAAATTAATAACTATTGTTTTGACTTATGATGGGAAGAGAGTCAATGCGATTCGATACCTTATATCTTGGGCAATATTATTAATTACATGACGATTGTTGACATTTAATACGGAGAATCGCGTGCAAGTACGTCTTGCTTGATTTGTCCCCTTGGTGGGCTCATATCCTTTATCATGTCAAATCTTGCAAGTGAAAATTTATTTCCGGAATGGATAATAATGTTGAGCTGTCTTTACTCCAAGGACAAAGATATTAATTAATATAAAGCTTGTTCAGTGGCTTAATTAATTAATGGACTAAGATAATCTTAAATGCGGGAAATAATGACCGGGAGCCATGTTATATGTGAAATCGTAATATGGGTTCAGATGGATAGTTCAATGTTAATTTTATAGTGGAGTAAATTAATATTAATGGACTTGAATAATATTTGGCCCAAAATATTAAAGCTTCATAGTCCATTGGAGGTCCAATCTTAATTCTCCTAAAGGCCCCCCAAATAGCCCAAAAATAAAGTCCAATTAATGAGAGAGAGAAGAAAATATTCTTGCTATATTTCCACTTAGTAATTTTCGAAAACTTTGTCTATTAAAGGAAGAAAAGATTGTCTTGATTTTCTTGTAGATATTTTATGGAAAGAGATAATTATTGTAGGAATACATAATTATCCCATAAATTCAAGAAGTCAAATCTTGACTCCTATAATAGTGTAATTTTCGAAAATAATGGGTAGAAGAGAGGAAGAGATTTTTATGGAAAATTTAATTAAGGAGAAAAGAATATAGAAGATATATTCAAGATTTATTGGGGATCAAGAAAAGATTTTTTTCTTTATTTTCTTGACCTAAAAATTTCGAACCCCTCCTCCCTATTTATAGGGGATGAGCTCTTCATTCCCAAGTGCAATTTCATGTGTTGAAAATATTAGAAATCCACAAAGGTGGTAGCAAAATATTTAATTTCTCTCCCATTAAAATCGTTCGTTGAAATCTTCCCACCGGATAGCGTTCGTGGACTTTGGGGATATATTTGGGAAGGCTTTTGGGTTGATTCATCCGTTTGATTCTTCAAGAGGTTAGTAATTCCGTAACTCCTAGTTCCGCATGTTTAGGATCTACGTGAATTATGTGTTCGCATGTTGTTTATTATTATGTTGAATTGATTTAAGATTAATTCATGTTAGTAATTAACTGTTTAATTTAAATATGTATTTAAATAATCACCTCGAATAGATCCGGGCACCCCGATTTTCCCAACAACTGGTATCAGAGCTCTGGTTTCGAGATCTGATTTTTTAAATTGTTATTTAAATTATTGGACATTAAATTGAAATTGGATAGTAGAATTTCTAGATCTGTTTTGCAGGTATCCAATTGTCATGGTATTTAATGTGTGTTTATTTTCATGCGTATGAATGAATGGTTTTTAATTCGACTCGTTCGGATTTGTTTTTCTCGTGAGAAACTCCACGAGTAGATTAGGTTATTTGATTTGTTCAATGTAATAGACTAGTCTAGATTTAAGGTATTTATTTTTCGGTAAATAAATTATAACCTGATCGGAGACAAAGACGGAGATGAATTAGAGACGGATCCGGAACCATCGTTAAGCAACGTGTGCACCGCCAAACGCGTGCCAAGAGGCACGCCACTATGCGGACGACGTCGTATAATCCGACGGGTCTAAGCGCCTGGCGCCAGACGGGATCGGCCCGCAGACGCTGTGACGGACTCGGAAAGGCGGCGTCTTCGGCGGGTATAAGATTGGCGCACCATCTTGCTTGGAATGGGCAAGGGTGGCCAAGAGTGGACGCGCGGGCGCCTGGCGTTACTGTCGAGGCAGCTGAAGTCCTTCAGTAAATGACGGCGTTGCGTTGCGCTATCTTGCAAGAGTGATCGCTTCGGCAAAAGCGGCGGCCGGATCTTGGCGGGCATCCCGACTGCGAGCTGCATGGCGTGGCATTTCAAGACGGAGTTCTCTTCGAGACGAACGAGTGGGAGAAATTCAAGATGACATTTCTTCGAAATCAAGCCAAAGAAAATCAAACCATGACAGTTGGATAATTTGTGCCCAATGTGTTTATTTTCTGCTTTGCTTGATTTACTTCTGTTGTTTTTACTTGTGCTTTATTTAAAATTGCTTTAAATGTGTTTGCATGAGAATTGTTCAACGAAAAATCTCAAATTCATAAAAATTACTAAGTATGTTATGATAATTAATTTGTTTTGACACAAATTAATTTTGACCTCCATGATTTATTTATTTGTGAAATCTTTTGGAGAAATTCCCCTACGGGACGGTCAAAAGATAGCTTTCACATGAATAAATTCCCAAAAGGATGATTGTGAATTATTATTAGTGGCGACGATGACCCTCCCACGAGGCTCGATCAAAGCGAAGTAATAATTCTGTATTTAATCATGGTAATAACTTAGGTATAAAATTGATATTTATATACTTCTCCGAAGTCTCTGTCAATTTTATATTGGTCAAGTGGGAGCCGACTATTAATTTTTTTAAAATTAAAGGTTTATAATTGTTCTTGTTCAGCTTTTCGCTTGAATGTGATTTAAATGATGACCCTCCCACGAGGCTCATTTAAATCTGTTTTGAGATGTTGGCTGATGCATGTTCATATTTTTTTTGAGATTTTAATATGAATCATGTGATAGAATTATGTGATTTAATTTTGTGATGATCTGGATATTGATACAAAATATATGTTTATTTCAGTTCATCATGTCGCAACCTTTTAATCCACTTTTCAATATCTTTGAAAAGATAACCTCCTCCTTTGGAGAAAAACTTTGTTGATTGGTATCGAAAACTCACTATTGTCCCTCTTCGCACAAAGCCATAAATGGGTTCTTACTACACCCAAACCGGAAAAAGCCATCGACGAGTCAACCAAAGCGGTTCTGAAATAATATGATAATCGGGAGCGCGTTAACGAAATGGCAAAGTGTACCATCTTGGCTTCAATGTCGGATGTGTTGCAACACTAACACCAAAACGTTGAGACCGGCTGCGGAAATCATGGTCAATCTTAAAGCGATGTTTCAACATCGTAGCCGGGTGTGGCTCGGCAAATCACCATGAGGGACATGCTCTATATGAAAATGGTGGAGGAACACCCGTAAGGGAACATGTTCTCGGATGATGGCTCACCTCAACAAACTCGAGGTGCTTGGAGTGAATATGATATCGAGACCGGATCGATTTCATACTCCATTCCCCCACAAGAGCTTTGAGCGATTCAGTGAATTATCAAATGAATAATCAAAAGTTCACTTTGCTTCGATCGATTGCAAGCTCTTGTCTCGGGTGAAGGAATTTTAGGAGAGAAGCGATCAAGCCTTAGCGGCGGTTGGGCGCCCCTCTTCTTCTAGGCCAAAGGGAGGCAAGAGGAAGAGGAAGCCCAAAGAAGAAAAAGCCAAGCTAACTCGAGTGTTGCCAAAGATAAAGGAAAGGTGAAGAGGGATGGTGGAGCAAAGAATCCGGCTAAGGGGAAGTGCTTCAACTGCGGTGAAAAGGTAAATTGGAGGTCGGCCTGTTCCAAACCCAAAAGGAATTGAAAGAAAGGTAATTCACACTCACTAGTAGTTGAAACTTGTTTGACGGAGTATGCTACCCATTTGTGGGTATTGGATACGAGATCCACTGATCATGTATGTTTCACATTGCAGGGTTTCAAGCAGACCCGGCGACTAAGTGAGAGTGAGATCCTCATCACGCTAGGCGATGCTACGAGAGTGGCAGCTGAAGCAGTGGGAGAAGTGCACCTGTTCTTTGGCGACAAGACGTTAATTTTAAGAGATGTTCTTTATGTTCCTATTTTTCGGAAAAATCTTATTTCTATTTCTAAATTGTTTATCGATGGATATTCTGTTCGTTTTAATAAAGATGTTACTATTTTTTGTAACGATGTGATTATCTATCGTGGAACTTTGAGGGACAATCTCTATATTATTAACTGTGCACATCACTCACAAAATGCATCCTATAACACATCTACTATTTCTTGTAAACGAGAGCGCTCGACTGACGTGAACGAGACACTTCTTTAGCACCTAAGATTAGGTCATATTAACCCGAAAAGGATTCAAAGGTTGGTGAAAGATGGTTCTTTGGGGTCTCTCCAAATTGAGTCATTTTCGACTTGCGAATCGTGCTTGGAAGGTAAAATGACCAAGAGGGCATTTGGAGCCAAGGGGCTTAGAGCTAAAGAAGTGTTAGAAATCATTCACACTGATGTGTGTGGTCCAATGCAAATCAAAGCTAGTGGTGGCTATGAGTATTTCGTTACTTTTATCGATGATTACTCACGCTACGGATACATTTTCCTAATGAAGCATAAATCTGAGACCTTTGATAAATTCAAAGAATTTAAGGCTCAAGCAGAGAATCATAAGGGAAAAAGTATCAAGTTTCTACGATCTGATCGTAGAGGCGAATACCTCAGCGATGAATTTCTGAACTACCTATCGGAAGTGGGGATTGCATCCCAGTTGACTGCACCCGGTACCCCTCAACAAAATGGGGTTGAAGAACGAAGGAATAGAACGCTTTTAGAAATGGTAAGGTCGATGATGAGTTATGCAGATTTACCAAAATCATTATGGGGTTATGCATTAGAAACAGCGGCTTATATTCTGAACCTAGTGCCATCCAAATCGGTACCTAAAACCCCGAGAGAATTGTGGACGGGGCGCAAGCCCAGTTTTGGACACATCAGGATCTGGGGGTGTCCGGCATACGTGCTAGACAAGGAAGCCGGTAAATTGGATGCACGTTTGGAATTAAGGATGTTCATAGGGTACCCCGAAGGAACTAAAGGATGCATGTTCTATGGTCCCGAAGATCAAAAAGTGGTAATCGGTATCCACTTTAGATTTTTGGAAGAAGACTATATGAACAGTCGAAAGCCTAGAAGTGAAATTACCTTAGAAGAACTTAGGGGGCCAACTCTGGTGCCAACTGTACAAAATGATATACCAAACGTCACGTCTACACAACCGGAACCTCGTCGTAGTGGGAGGGTTATCAGACAACCCGAGAGATTCTTGGGGATCAGAGAGTCTTCGGACTTGATCTCCGCAGAAGAATCAGATCCATGGTCCTACAACGAGGCGATCCAAGACAAATATGCTCAATCTTGGCAAACAGCAATAGAAGCCGAGATGGGTTCAATGGATCACAATAAGGTGTGGGAGCTAGTCGAACCACTTGATGGGGTAAAACCCATCGGATGCAAGTGGGTATACAAGAGAAAAAGGGGACCGGACGGAAGGGTTGAAACCTTCAAAGCAAGACTTGTGGCGAAAGGGTACACTCAGAAAGAAGGGATCGATTATGAGGAAACCTTTTCATCCGTAGCCATACTCAATTCCATCCGCATTCTCTTGTCGATTTTGCGCATCTAGATTTTGAGATCTGACAAATGGACATCAAGACAACTTTCCTAAATGGAAATCTTGACGAAGAAATCTATATGCAACAACCCGAAGGCTTCATTGAAAAAGGCCAAGAACAGCTGGTTTGCAAGCTCAGGAAGTTCATTTATGGACTGAAGCAAGCATCCCGAGCTTGGAATCAGTGTTTTGATCAAGTTATAAAATCCTATGAATTCGATCAAAACAAATTTGAAAGTTGTGTCTATAAAAAGCGTGACAGAACTGCATTGGTATTTTTGGTACTATACGTGGACGACGTTCTGCTCATCGGAAACGATGTAAAGGTGTTATCAGACGTAAGGGCATGGCTGTCAAAATAGTTCAATATGAAGGACTTAGGGGAAGTCGGTCACATCCTAGGGATCAAGATCACTCGAGATCGCAGGAAAAGAATGATCGGGCTTTCGCAAGCCTCATACATAGATCTTATTTTGATTTTTCAAAGATGCAGATTCCAAGAAAGGCTTTGTGCCCTACGGATAAAGGAATCCATCTATCCAAAGAGATGTGTCCCAAGACACGAAAAGAGATATATGACATGAAGGGCATCCTTTACGCTTCTACGGTGGGAAGCCTCATGTATGCAATCTTTGTGTCGAGACCAGGATATCCGCTTTATCGTAGGCATGGTGGCAAGATATCAAAGTAACCACAGGAAAGAGCATTGGATACGAGAGAAAGAACATTGAAGTACCGAAAAGGACACGGGGACAGAATGTTGGTTTACAAGTCGATAGTCGATCTCTCATCGGTTACGGTTTCGAATTTCCAATCGGACATTGACTCGAAAAGTCTACCTCGGGTAGTGTGTTTTGCATGGGGAGGAGCCATGACATGGAGAAGCGTAAGCGAGTAAATGCATCATTTGGTTCTACCATGGAAGCGAAATCGTCGCCGCTTGTGAAGCGGTGAAGGAAGCGGTTTGGCTCAAGAACTTCCTGGTGGACTTGGACGTGGTCCCGAATTTGCCCTGCAAAATCACGGTCTACTGTGATAACGTCGGAGCAGTTGCAAATTCAAGGGAAAGAGCCCACAAAGCCCGGCAAACACATTGAAAGAAAATACCATCTCATACGAGAAACCGATTTAAGAGATGAGACATTGAGGTGGCTAAGATTGCATCGGAAGACAACCCCAGCGAGATCCATTCACAAAGGGCGCCTCGAGTACATTCGAGACATGTGGAAGGAATGGGTGTCAAGGACGTTGTCAATCTGCTTTGAGTATAAGTGGGAGAAATATTATTAGGTTCGTGTAGGGTGACATTAGATGTCACATAGAACATGAGACATGTTGTAGTATACTTAAAAGCAGACTTTGAGTATAAGTGAGAGATTGTTGGGGTTATCCTTGAAAAGTATGCTTTTACTTTGTATAACCAAATGAAGTTTCTTATTTATTTACTAAAATAAATTATTTAATCACTGTTGAATTAAATATGAATGAATGTTATATATGTTTATTGCAAACCCGTTCAATAAGATAAAGACGTATTACGTTGTAGTTAATTTGGTGATACCCGATCTTTGAAGATCAAATTAATGACCCTCGTAATTAAGTACAAATTCACAAACCTGGATGGAAATGAGCGAACCATCATGAAAGGTTGAAGTGTGAGACCCAGATGGTCCTGTCTTGACCAAGGATCACACTAGCGCATTTAGGTCTTGTTGAATGAGGACCTTCTGAGGAGGACAAATTCTTGATCTTGAATATACAAGAATTAGACCTCAGTGGTGCGTTGTTTCTTAATCTCCGTCCCTTAAATAGGATCGTGTGAAATTAATAATTATTGCTTTGACTTATGATTGGAAGAGAGTCAATGCAATATTAAAGGAAAAAAAGATTGTCTTGATTTTCTTGTAGATATTTTATGGAAAGAGATAATTATTGTAGGAATACATAATTATCCCATAAATTCAAGAAGTCAAATCTTGACTCCTATAATAGTGTAATTTTCGAAAATAATGGGTAGAAGAGGGGAAGAGATTTTTATGGAAAATTTAATTAAGGAGAAAAGAATATAGAAGATATATTCAAGATTTATTGGGGATCAAGAAAAGATTTTCTTCCTTATTTTCTTGACCTAAAATTTTTGAACCCCTCCTCCCTATTTATAGGGGATGAGCTCTTCATTCCCAAATGCAATTCCATGTGTTGGAAATATTAGAAATCCACTAAGGTGGTAGCAAAATATTTAATTTCTCTCCCATTAAAATCGTTCGTTGAAATCTTCCCACTGGATAGCGTTCGTGGACTTTGGGGATATATTTGGGAAGACTCTTGGGTTGATTCATCCGTTTGATTCTTCAAGAGGTTAGTAATTCCGTAACTCCTAGTTCCGCATGTTTAGGATCTACGTGAATTATGTGTACGCATGTTGTTTATTATTATGTTGAATTGATTTAGGATTAATTCATGTTAGTAATTAACTGTTTAATTTAAATATGTATTTAAATAATCACCTCGAATAGATCCGGGCACCCCGATTTTCCCAACAAAAACAGGGCACATGAAACGGGTTAGGCGCGAGAAGCGGGTCAGAGGTGGGTCCATGTGCGAAAATCAGGTCAAAAGTGGGTTGGGTCAAGTGAAATTGGATTTTAATTGGGTTTTTCATGTATGAAAATTTGGATGCTAGACTTTAAATTAATGTCCATCAAAAGAAAACATGAAAAAATATGATAATCTAATTTCGATTAGAAAAAATAGTTTCTACCCACCTCAGCAAGATGAAATAATTTGGATATCCTTTTAAAAATATATTTTCTACATACTATATAATTCATCACTATCCAAATTAGATTTTACATGAAGTCCCTATTTGTATGGAGTTTCATAATCGTACTGAATTGGTGGATTCGATATTATTAAATAATTAATATAAATGAATTATTTTCATTCATCCCTACAAGTTGAAGCATTTTGAAAAGACGAAATTTTCTCATAGAATCATAGCATATAGCTCATGTTCAAATCATGGGTTCAAAACTTATAGAAAGTGGATGTGATGATGGATGCAAAAATCCAAATGTTGAGTTTGGTGGTGAATGAGATGTAAAAGGACGGATGTGGATAATCCATCGAATAGTAAATATATGTTTGATTATAGATGAAAAAGTCGAGGTAGATGAAATTTTAAACAAATAAAAAATGATATTGTATTATTTTATTTTTGTTAGATAGTAAAATTTTAATTGAATGATTGAAAAGTATGAGAGTGAATAAAAAAAAATATAAGAAAGAATGATGATATAAAAGAAAAGTAAGATAATTAATAAATAGATGATAGAAAAGTAAGAGAGCGAAGGCGATTGCTTGAAAGTAATTATATATGTGTATTATTGGGTTGAGTGAATATTTGAATGAAAAGTTGAAGACATTCACCCAAAATCAGAGATAAGCCATTTGGAAGGAGTCGTTTCTAAACAAACATAGCCAAAAAGTATATGTAATGTGGATGTACACATATATAGACAACACATGATATTATATCCCAAAAAAATAGGCTTATAATTTTTTCATACAGAGTAAAAAATAAAAATTGTTATAATTAGAACATTATATTTTATTTTTCTTTTCATTTTATCCCTATACTCCCTTCGTCCCGGAAGATTCTGCGCTAACTTTTCGACGCAATATTTTATGGAGGTAGTAAGTAGGGATGTCAACGGGCCGGGTCGGGTACTAAAGTACCCGGACCCGACCCATTCTTTGTACGGGGTGGGTCGATCCGTTCTAAATAAAAAATTAATTATATTTTAAAATATTTAATATAAATTTAAGATTTTAATTGAAAGAATTAATAAATGTTATTAGAAGCATGTTTATAAATTTATTTTCACATTTTAAAGATATTGATATCAATATGAATTTTGTTAAATTACCATATTGTATTTAATATGATGTTTTATCAATATATATTGACCTAAAATATATTTATGAAGTTGAATTATTGTTACTTACATACTATATATACTAATAAATATAAAAATTATAGTAATAAATATAAAAATTATAGTAATAAATTATATTTATATATATTATATGTAATATATATATATTAAAATTTAATATGAAAACATGTCCAAACGGGTCGGGGCGGGTCGGGGTAAAAATGATAGATGAGACCCAGGCCCGCCCCTTCCTGGGCACAATAAGAGGCGAATTTAACGTCGTCATGGTCGGGGCAATGTTGACATCTCTAGTAGTAAGTGTGTATGAGGGATGATAAGTGTGTATTGTAAAGGTAACAAGTGTCTTTTTTTTTTTTTTGTGCAAAGTCTTATGAGACCAAAAGTAAAAGTGTGCTAAGTCTTCTGGGATGGAGGGAGTATTTGTTAGTTTCGCAAGACAAATTCTATTAATAAAATATATTAATTAGGGATAAACATTTAATGATATTTTAAATATAATAATTAAAATTACTGTGGATTGATGAAAATATAAAGTAAGTATATCTTAATACGTGTTTCAAACTCAACAAGAGTTCAACAACTTTAAAAATAAATATTTTTAGAACAATTTTAAGAATTCTAAAACAAATACTTAATAGGATGAAGTGAACAATTCTAAAACAGATACTTAATAGGATGAAGTGAATTTATTTCACATCTATCTACAAATTAAAATTTCGATTATTTAGATGAATTCATACCACTTTTTTTTTTTTTAAGTTGATCTCTGATAAAATTTATTTATAATATAAAAATTATACCAATATAACTATAAATTAATATCATACTCCCTTCGTCCTGCTTTAAATTGATCATTCACTCTTTGACCCGTATTTTAGCGATCGAGTTGTTAATTAATATTTAAAATGATAAAGAAATTTTAAAAGTGGAGTATGATAGTCTTATCCATCATCTACTCTACACATCCTTAAAAGTTACATTATCATTTTATATACTACTCCCTCCTTCCTTATTTTGATTGTCCATGTACTGTAAATTCGAAGTTTAAAAAAAATGAAAAATAATAGTATTAAATTGTGTAAAATCGGTTTGGTAGAGGGGTATGAATGTCAATTCAACTTTTAAAAAAAATATTGTTTATTAGTACTAAATGATGTAAAATGGATTTATTTTATGTAGTAGAGTGACATGTGATGTAAATAAATGTTGTTTGTAAAGAGTATTTTTCGTAAAGAAAGTTACTTTATTTTCTTTTTAAAAAATGTCCAATATAAATTAGGACACATATTTATGGAAAATGATCAATCTAATTAGATTGATGGAGTAATAAACAACTCGTTCGTTAAAACACGTTTTTAAACAGTGAATGAACAATTTAAGACAAGATCGGGGGAGTAATATATATCAACTGATATCAGTACACTTGTAAATTGAGATCTTAACATTGAATGTAATAGATATTAATTTATAAAATTAGTGATATTATTTTATAATTATACCATAAACACAAATTATTATCTCTACTTTATAATCAAAATTAAATTCACAACCTCGTGCTCCAGATCTCGATACACAAAAGTTATCATTTAAAATAAATCAAAAAGTGGTCGTACAATATCTCTAACTTAAATACAAGAGAATCTTCATTGAAGACACCCCAACCTTTCCAATATTGCAACCCTTTCTACCCAAAAAGTTCAGGTAAAGGTAATTTGTTCAAAATGACTTTCTTCAAAATCTGGGTGTAACCTGCAGACAGCGACTTTAATCTTGTATCTATCACATATACGTATACCAAAAAATATATATATAAAAAAGATATATAAAATTACATCCAATTGATAAAAGAGACAAAAAGATTTGATAAAAGCGTGTGGCAATTGTTGCATCTGCACCCGATATGGCCCTGTATTTAATTATGAAGCAAACAATGAAAAAAAAAATGAATTCTTTCTTCCTTTAATTATCATATCTTCAATTAAACAAGATTTCACTCGCCACTCCTCATTTATTTCTCCTGCCAAAGACAAAACGAATGAATAAACCCATCATATAAAATAAAATTTTCTCTCTCTCTCTCTATATTGTAGGGTTGCATATATAGAACTGCACGTGTGCAGTGTGTAGGTCTCAGGCCCCATCATAGCTACAGCAAGTATATATACATATATATATGTGTGTGTGTGTGATCATTTCATTTGCATATAAAGAAGTGATTTTGACAAGAAAAAACAGAAACCCATAAATTATTTTGGAGTTTCTTGAATTTTTTTGCAGCAAAATTGGGTAAAAAGGGAAACTGCATATAAAAGAAGTGATTTTGACAAGAAAAAACGGAAGCCCAGAAATTATTTTGGAGTTTCTTGAATTTTTTCTGCAGGGAAATTGAAGAAAAAATAAAATGGAATGTTTGACTTGGGAAAGATGGGTTTTTTTGGTGGGTGTGGTGTCATTTCTGGGGTTGTATAAAATGTGGAAAATGAAAAGGGATGAGAGAGAAGATGATGATGAGAGAGAAGGGTTTGTAATTCCAAGAGGGAGTTGGGGTTGGCCATTGATTGGAGAAACATTGGAGTTCATAGCGTCTGGTTACACTTCTAAACCTGTTTCTTTCATGGAGAAACGCAAATCTCTGTAAGCATCTTCTGTTTTCTTTTCTGTGTTAATTACAAGAGTGTTAGTTTTCATGGTGAATAGTATTAGTGTAGATACACATGCCCTTTATGTATGTGTGTGTGTGTTCTTTAGTTTAAAGGTTGTAGCTTGACAAGTAGAAGATGCAAATGTTGCTACACATATGATTGGATTTGACTGTTTAAGAATTTAATTGAAGGGGGGATTTTGATTTTGAAAAAAAGAAAAAAAGGAAGAAGACCAAAGGTACATGTGAATTTGACATTTCATATGATTTTTATGAAGCGCACTGTTTACTTTCTTTGATTTTGTCTAGTATGCCGACATTTTGTGATTAATGATTAAATTCAATCAATGCATAGTTATAGGACCAAATAATATAATTAAGGTGAAGTAAATGTAATTAGGTAGGGAATTAACAAGTGTATGTTTTTCATCTGCAAATCCATATTTTTAAAAATTGGAGGAGGTATATTTGTAGAAGTATTAGATTGATTAAAAGTATGAGAGGGTTGTTTTTTATTCAAAGTGGTAGTTTTTTTTTTAAGATAAATGAGATATGTGCTTTTTAATCTTATCAAATTCCTGTTAGATCTAGAAACATGTGATCATCATGAACACCTTGTTGACATAATTATCACGAATCTCTAAAGCACTTTTACTTCAAGTTAGCTTAATTTAATCAGTTGTTTAATCGAAACCGATTATACACTTGTTTATGTTGAGAGAAGAATATTCTCTAATGGTCTTTGAAATTTTAGAAACTAATTGCATTTTGTGGATGATAATTCATACTTAATTGCGATTATTTATATATCGATTTTTTTGTGTGTTCTTGTGTGCGATTAGGTATGGAGATGTGTTTAGAACGCACATTTTGGGAAAGGCGATTATAGTGTCAACTGACCCTAGTGTGAACAAATTGATCTTGCAAAACCATGGGAGTGCTTTTATACCTAGTTATCCCAAATCCATCACCGAGCTTCTTGGAAAATCGTCGATTTTGCAAATGAATGGTTCTTTACACAAGAAAGTGCACGCCCTTATTGGAGTTTTCCTGAAATCACCACAACTCAAAGCTCGAATCACTAGAGATATCGAGAAGGCTGTTCTTCTATCGCTATCTACTTGGATGGACAAAGGTCGGCAAATTTACGTCCAAGATGAAACCAAAAAGGTCTAGCTCATTATATACAATGTATGAATATATGATAATGATGATAATGATAAAAATAATTAATTTTTTGTACAATTTGTGAAACAGATTACATTTGAAATTCTAGTGAGAGTTCTAATGAGCGTTGGACCGGGTGACGAGATGAATATGCTTAAGAGAGAGTTCGAAGAATTTATCAAAGGCTTAATTTGCTTACCGATTAATCTCCCCGGAACTCGACTCTACAAATCTTTGAAGGTATATATACGTGCTATTATCAAGTGCATTTTCAAATGGTATTAGTTTTTTCACTAAAAGATATTAGTTGTTTTCACTGAACAGTATTAATTGTTTTAATTGAACGGTATTACTTCAATTTAATGGAGTTCGTTTGTTTCCCAATAGGCGAAAGAAAGATTGCTAAAAATAGTCGAGAAAATTATAGAGGAGAGGAAAACGGGCATGGAGAAGAAGGAAGACCAAGAAGTGTCAAACGATGCAATAGACGTGCTGCTACGCGACACGGATGAACACCAAAACCGACTCCCTCTGGATTTTATTAGTGGGAATATTATTGAGATGATGATTCCAGGCGAAGAGACTGTTCCAACAGCCATGACCCTAGCAGTCAAATTTCTCGTCGACAACCCTGTGGCATTAGCACATTTGGTGGTACGTACATATTATGCTATAATTCAATTTCAAGATTTTTTTCACGAAAAAAAATTGATTTTACCAATCGATATTTAATTTCATTTCCCATCTATCACAATGTGATTCTGCTGGTGTACCATTGTGGGGTACCGTACGCAATAATTTTAAGATGTATTCGCATTATCTGGATATGATCTATGTCTTTTAGTGAAATACATGCATTATTTCGCAACTTTTTTGTGACAGATGCATCTTCTTAAACAAACATATAATAGAAGTAGTTTCTGTTCATGATTTGTGACATCTTTGTACAAAACAAACTGTTGGGATCCCTTTTTGGTAGTGGGTCAACTAGGTCAACCCGACTCCATGATTCTGAAACTCACGGCTTTTCATGTCGTTTCGTTATTTATTGTTGAAGCTATCTATGCTATGCATGCGTTCACGTGAAGTGTTTGCCCACATGTTTTATCAATAATGGAATGCTCCTATTTGATAGATAAGGTCTACTATTGTTTTTTATTTTATTTTTTAGAATTTGTAAATGCAAAAATTTGCAATTTGACATTAAACAAATTTTGTGGTAAAAATTATAGTTCGATTACGATTATCATTGGGCTACATTTTGTTAGGAAGAGAACATGGAACTCAAGAAGAGAAAGGATGGATCGTGTGAAGAGCATTCTTGGACGGATTATATGTCATTGCCGTTTACCCAAAATGTACGTCTCTATTGTCGACGTTTTCTTTTCTCATTTTTCGTATTTGCAGGCAATTTGATATTGTATATAATTTTATTATGTATAGGTGATCAGTGAAACACTCAGGCTAGCGAATATAATCAATGCCATCTGGAGAAAAGCTCTCAAGGATGTCAAAATTAAAGGTTAAACTTGAGCCTTTTTAATGTTTGATAATATACATGTACAATTTTTGGTCAAAATATTTGTTAAAGCAATGCTTAATTTACTTAATTCACATCTTGATTATTGCGTAAATGAATTAGTATTGATGTTTTTTTTATTTCAGGTTATTTGATACCAAAAGGGTGGTGCGTTTTGGCATCTTTAAGCTCCGTTCACATGGACGAAAATAATTACGAAAACCCTTACGAATTTGATCCATGGAGATGGAAGGTGAGACCCTTCATCAATTCTTGATCATTTACAATTTTACATCATAAACTAATTTCACATTCCTCCAATAATTAATTTCTTTTTACATAATAAATAATACTAATCTCATAATTCTTTCCTATATAAAAATTGCTTGTTACAGAATATAGGAAGTGCCACAAGTAGCAACATTTTCACCCCATTTGGTGGAGGACAAAGGCTATGTCCCGGCTTGGAACTTTCGCGCCTTGAAATCTCGATTTTCCTTCATCATCTCGTCACAACTTATCGGTACATTTTCAAGAAACGCACACTTATTTACTAATTATGAACTCGTCTTTCATAAATAAAATCAAAGTAGGTAAAATGAGCTTTCTTGGCGCAGATGGGCTGCCGAAAAGGATGAAATAGTCTACTTTCCGACGGTTAGAATGAAGAGGAAGCTTCCCATCACCGTCACGCCCCTACATCAATGAATTCCCAGCTACCGAATTAAAGTTCGTTTCGTACCAAATTTTAGTACACATTATTTCCCCCTAAAAACACATTACCTTATATTAGGTAACAGTTTGATCAATATACATACATATGTTGGTTTTCTTTAAATATGAATATGATTGTGATCTTGCTAAGTATGGGGTACTATCATCTTGCATTATATAGAGAGTTGGTCACATTGTCGCTTTCCGACGGCCCGTCCCATCGGAGAGATCATCAATCTTCTTTTCTCCTCGTATTCACACCCGAATCTTTGCTCAATACGCTTGTATGTACAATATTTTTTTAAGGGGTGTATCGTGTGAAGGGGTGTATTGAGCAAATAATCGGGTGGCGGTAAGTGTTAGGTGGATAAAAATATTTTTTTTACATTTTTTTCTTTTATAAGTAGAGGTACAAGGTGGGCCCTGTCCCATGCGGTACGTTTTTATCTTTTCTTCATCAATAATGGCTATTGAATACTATATTCTTTTGATCAGTTTTATAATCATTTTTTCATCATGTGTTGTTACAGGCTCTGTTGTTTTGTTAAAATTTATTCTCATTATTGACCTGTTTCTTGGATCGATTCTGGATTAGAATTGATCTCCCATGAATAACTTTCACAACATGAAATTAGATTATTTGTTTAATTTTATTCATTTTAATGCATTTTTTTAATTCACTAAACTTGATTCATATCATATTAGGATTAGGTTTACATATTCATAAATTAAAAATTAATTTCATAGCATAAAATTTGTTAGCTCATAGAAAAGAAAAGCATGTGGATTATTGTATTGCAATTTGCAAATAGGGTTTCATTTCACGTCGTAATCTACTGTGGGGTTATAATGATGATGTCACTAGTCGCTACTATTTGTAGTGTTGTGTAATGAATGTAGTATCATTTTGTGATCAATAATTCAAATTTTATCAAAACATTAAAAAAAAAAAAAACTGCATTTTGTATTCTTAACCAATATTCTCTCCTCTATAAATAATTGAATTTTCTTAAAAACTTTGATGATTTATATCGCATTTTATTTTCACCGACTCTCTAAGAAATTGATATTTATAAACTGATAACTACATATAAACTAATTTATATCATTAAGGCTTCTTTTACTTTCTTTTAGGTTATCTAATGAGTTAATGATTATTTATGTTGAGTTATATGTTATTTAGTTAACCTGAAATTAAACCAGGTTAGAATATTTTGTACTGTAATTTTTTTCCTTTGTTTACATAGACGGTTTTCAATTGATAACCACATTAATTCCAGGTTAGAATATTTTGTAATTCTTTTCTTTTGTTTACGTAGATCTCTCTCGATGAAATAAAATATAATTTGAATATTGACATTTTAAAACTTTTGGAAAACTTTGGGGAGAAAAATGTTAGTAATTTATACTAGTTTATTAAGATTTAAATATATATGTAATGCCTTCAAATTTAATTTTTATCAATAATATTATACTAATATATATTTTAAAAAAGAATGGTCTGGTGGCCACATGCCCAAAGGAGTCGGGTCAAGTCAGATAATTGCTTGCAGACTGGCCCATAACAGAATTGTCATCCAACAACCAAATACGCAGTACATAGGCATAGGCTACATGTATCAATCAGTACCCACATTTCAATCAAATTTTCCATCACCATCACATATGAAAAAGTATTGCAAGAAAAAATAAATGAAATTAAAAATAAAGAAATAATTACTAATTTTTTTTATCAATCATACTCCGAAAATATCGAATGTGGGAGGTTGATGAGGAAGGGAAAGACTCCCAACTTCTAGGTTGAAAGCAGGTTTATATTATATGATCCAACATTTTAAACCTAAAGTCCAGATGCCAAAAACAGCACTGATTTCATATGATGATACGATAATAAATATCAAGCCATTGCTGATTTCTTCTTTTCCTCTTCAATCCGTTTCAGCTCAACCAATCTTTCCGCCCAGGCTCTTTCTCTTCCAACCGCAGCCATCTTCCTTTCCACCCTTTTCATCAGTTTTTTCTTTTTGGCTTCTTGGATCAGAACTCTGCGTTTCTTATTTTCGGACTGCCAAACTAAAGTATCAGTTTTCATGCAGATGAATGAAACATATATTTCGAGGAGTTAAAAAGTTTATTAGTCCCCCCATAACATAGTTTTTCGATTTAGTCTCAATATTAAAAATTTGTTCACTTTTGGCCCCAAAATGACAGAAAATTTTAAAACGGTGTCATTTTATGCCACCTGAGGATTTAATTTGAGGGCCAGATTGGATATTAGAGAAGTGATGCGGCCAAAATTGGACAAAATTTTAAATGTTAGGACTAAATCAAAAAAATTAACATTTTTTAGACCACAATTGAACAGTAATCTAAAGAACAAACACATTTAATATTAAACATAAGGTCACAACACAAACCAAATCTGGATATTTAGCAGAGAACCTCAAATAAAACAGAACCTGTTGAGGTCAGAACCTTAACAGACTAAAGAGTGTTGCTGTAACTTCTTTAATAGAGACAAAGGGAGATCTGAAATACTAAGAAATATAATTGGGAAGACATTGGGCACTTCAATGTGCACCAAGTGAAGATATTGTAACATCTACCAATTGTTGACATCTTACCACCAACATACTGAAAAGTTACAGATTAAGGTTCAATATAGTATCTGGGAAAGTTTTGGCAAGCCTCTTATAGTGTCTATTTTAAAGCTAAATGTAACTTTGAAATTGTTTTTGTCTTCCAAGAGTAGAAAGCCACAACGCAACATCTCCTATATCTATCCTCCACTCAAAATTAGCTCAACGCAAAGTAACTGCACAGTCAAAAGCATTTAGCCTCCCGAATCCCATACTCTTGTAAGCTTAATTTCAATTTCATGAAATAACTATAAGCTTCAATTCGTTCAGCATATCCTGTTAAGCTTGCACTTGGGCTCAATGCTAAACTCTTCAAGGTTGGGTTTGGATTGAAGAATTAGAAATGCAAGAATTTGAAGTCGGAGGGATTTAAATCCCCACCCAAATTAGGCTGGATTTTGAAATCCACTAAATTCCTTAATTCAAAATGAAGCTGATGGTTTTCAAATCCATATTAAACCAAATAAACACCAATAAATTGTTATTGTGGATTTCAATCCAAAATGAGATCACTAAATCCAAATGTAACCTAAGTATAAGCTAAGCTCATATTGCTCATTTATCCTCCAGAATAAGCTTAAGCACAACCGCGGATGGTACACAAATTATAACTTAAAAGGGACATATCATGGAAATCTGAGGCAACTATAACAGAACGGCAACAAAGTTGCAATGTCTTCATAATTTATTATAACAATAAATGTGGGAAGAAACGATTTAAACAATCATATAAAAAGTTAAACTCTTTCCAAGTTTAATCTCAATCCTGAAAAGTTCAAGTTTAGTTTGTGTCCTTAGCCAAGTGATACTTGCAACTGGCATCACCTATGCAATCATAATTCCAAAAGAGGGAAAAGGTTGTATCCAATCAAAGGTGACATTACACGATTACGTAATTTTATAAGGCACAAAAAGGATGCTACAACAAATCTGGCTGCCATATGTAACTTTTGTACATATGAACTCCAAAACAGAAATTACATTCACAGGTAGAATTTAAATTTTAAATTCCTCTAATGTGCCCTGCACACTATATATCTTCATCTCTTAGCACACATTAACACTAACATAATTAAGCTTCCACACACAACATGATTCAACTTTAAATACCCAACAACAAGATGAATCAACCCTAAATACAATCGAGAATTAGAAATATACCTTTATAAATGCTCGATGGAGTCTAATTCTCTTCTTCTCGTTTCTCCTCTTTGTACTTCCCTCGTTTGGTTGATTAAGGACTACAGGCTCTCCAGGCTCATGTTTAACCCACGCATATGGACCTAAAACACAAATTTCCACAACCAATATCAATTCCATTATCAAATCTCCAGCTCAAATCCATAAAAAAAAAAAATATATATATATATATATATAAGTATGCTAAACCCTAAAAACCCTAACTCATGTCGGACCTCGGGGTTTCAAGCTGGCTCTTTTGCGGCGAGACGTCAGGCTGGGCCTACGTTTCGGAAACCGAGTTTCGGTGAGGCTGTGGAAGGCGCTGCAAGGAGGAATCCATGGAATGTTGCGACGGAAGGGGGCGACGAGGCGGCGGAGCTCCGAAGGAGAGGTGGTGGTGAATGTATTTGGTGCTGGAAAGCAATGAGAGGCGGGCTGAAGGATTCTGGATACGGGGCGGATTATGGATCGTAGGGCACTGAAAGCCATGATTGTGACGCTGATCTTCTCAGTGACCAAAAATGGCGTTTTGACGGCTTTGAATGTGAGTGTGTGTACGGGAGAGAAGACACTGAAACGGCGTCGTTGGAGGTGTATGTTTATTTTGGGTTAATTTCAATTAGGTCCCTCTACTCTTTCCAGTTGGGATTAAAGCCCACGCGAGCTTTGGAAGCAATTCAATTTATTTTGTTAATTCAATATTGAGTGATACACCCCTTCAAAAAAAATTATTGAGTGATACACCCCTTCGAAAAAAAATATATATATAGTTTTTAAAAAATAAAAAAATAGAGTGATACTACTTCCTTAAAAAAATAAAAAATTGTGCGAACCCGAGTTCACGATAAACTCAGTTTTTTAGTATCACTGTTATATGTAAAAATTATCACTGTTATGCATAAAAACTATTATTGATATACACAAAAACTCTCATTATTTAAAAATTAAACAGTGAAATTTTTTATGCATAACAGTGATAATTTTTATATATAATAGTGATAAAATTCATGTATAGACCTAGTTCACATGAGTGTTACTCTAAAAATATATATAAATAAAGAGAGTAATATTTATGTTCACCGATTGCAGTATGCAATGACTATAAATGCACAATTAATATTATTCAATAAAAATATTAATACATTTTAAAAAATATACCAATTGCACCGTGGATACACACAGAGAATTTGCCTTCAAGAAAATCGACTTAATAAGTTGAGCAAATACCACACAAATTCTCGGTATACTTATATTCAAATGAAAAAAATGAGACCCATTTTTTTAGTTCTTTGATTAAGAGTGTAAATATATATACACATTGAAACTTCTATAAAATAATGCTTGATAAATTAATAATTTGTCTGGTTCCTGGGGCCAATTCAAATTTGAACCAATTAATTAAATAATAAGATTTTTTTTTTTTGGAAACCCTAGTCTATATTTTTAAAATCCTGACGAAACTATAAATTAATAATTATTAAAAAAATTCAAGACATAATCCTAATAATACAAGTTTTGACAATAAAAGAACACTTGCATATGAAACCATCACTATTCCAGCAGACCATCACAATAATCAGCAGCATCATAAACATCCTTTGTCACTGCTTGATCATGAAAATATATTCCAGCTTCATTCAAGAGAGACAACAAATGCAGAAGATCATCCTTCGACAGTTTCGAAGGCCTCTTGTCCGAAAACCCACCAGTTTCCAACACACTTACAATTTTACCCCTAAACGAGCTGATGCCCGTTCCTGAGTCCAAACACGGCTCTGAACTCGCTTCATCTTCATCAGAATCACACTCATCGCGCTTTTGATTACTACCCTCAAGAAACTCGCTATCTTTACACATTTTCATTAGCTCGATGAGTTTCCTCTTTTGCTTGAACATTGCACCGAGCGTTTTGTTCTTCGTATTGAAGCACGTCCTTGTGAATGCACACCATTCCTCGAGGTTTACATCCGGGATCTCACTCTTGGGGAAGATTTTGACGACGGAAGAATCAACTTTCGGACATGGTACGAAGTCCCTCTTGCTTACATCCATTACAAACTCGATTTCTGCTAACAGATTCATGTTTACAGCTAATCTGTTAAACTCAGAGTCTCCGGGCTTTGCTAGTAGCCTCCTTGCAAACTCTTTTTTGAAGCAACAACGTGGCGCTTCTAAACGGGTTTTTATTCGACCCGTAAACCAATTTAGCCAACAGAGGTGAGGATATATTGTAAGGAATGTTTGCTACAACCAGATTGAATTTGGGAAACTCTGTTTTCAATGCATCTCCACTGATAATCTGCAACACATAAACAAGTTATACACCTCAATGCAAAATCATCATGGACAAATTGCAAAAATAGGACTTATCTTTGCCACCAATTGAATTTCGAGGACCGAACTTTCGACTTTTGCATGGTAGGTACTGAGCTTTCAAATTGTTTCAGCAAAAAGAACTTCAGGTAAATTCATCAGCAAAATAATCACATGGGAATTGACAAAAATACCCACTTGTTTTGCCTATGAATTTTGATTTTGTCTTTACTACCCTGCAGGGCAGTGCCCTGTAGTGCTTTGTGTTGTACCACATGTTGTAATGTGTTGTACACTACAACTCATTAAAGCATTTAAAGGGCAGTGCCCTTCAAGGTAGCATAGACAAAACCCGAATTTCCAGAATTTCTTTTTTCTTTTTGCAACAATTTGAAAGTTTGATACATGTCTTGCAAAAGTTGAAAGTTCGATCCTTGAAGTGCAAGTAGTGGCAAAAATAAGTCATGTTTTTCCAATTTGGTCAATCATCATTATATGCTAATTGACATAAAAATGAAACACAAAGGGGGAAAAATGCTTCATGAAATATTATCTTCTAACTGGCTGCAAATTTCAAACAACTACTTCAGCCAGGCATTTCATCAAACACTAGAAGTGCATAAATAAGCCATTATAAAAACCTACAACTATTTCATTCAGGCAATTCATCAAACACCGAAAGTGCATAAACCAGCCCTTACAAAAAACCTCACCTTGAGCCGATCTTCAAAACCTCTTTCAGCGGCGCGTTTCCGCAGAGTCTATCAATTTCGACGGCGACAACATTCTTGGCAGCTTCAAGCAGCTTGAGAGTGAGATTTCCCGTACCAGGTCCGATTTCCAAAACAGTATCATCAGCTTTTATATTTGAAGTTCTGACAATGGAATCGACCACTCTAGGGTTTGTCAGAAGGTGTTGCCCTCTGCTTTTAAGCAGACGTATTTTCCCCCCTTTTTCATTCTCCCCATGATTCTGGGGTTTGTTTTTCCGATCCATATCGCCGGACTTTGTCCCAATCCATCGTTCGAGAATTTTCCGGCGATATGTGGGACTGAAAATATGATCGGAGAGAGCTTTTAGCCGGTGGATCATTCAAGTAACTCTGGTTCGGATTTCTCTGTTAATTTGCAGGAATGGAGGTGAAAATTCAGTTATAAATTGGAGGGAAATGGAGGTTGTTAGTTTTGAATGGGCTGCTACAATTGAGCTTTAATGGCCCATTAATCTGTTAAAATAAGTCCAGCTAAAGACGGCCCAACATCAAATATGGACTACAACCGCCCAATTTTCACTGGGCTTGAGTTGCCATAAATATACCATCACAAATAGAAAATGGGAGGGTGTTCAAAATTTTCGATGAAAATCCCTTTAAAAAAATCGATGAAAATGGTAGTGAAAATTATTAAATAATAAGTTAAAATAAAAATAATTTCTTATATTTTATTCTAATCTTAAAATAAACGGGGATAAAAAATGGCTATTGATTGACAGATAGGGAAATGGTTGCACGAGGAGAAGTATAGCTGATAAAAATGAGGTAGTGATTAATTTATTTGTCTCATCAATATTTCTCTTGTGCTACTCACGGTATGAATATTGATCAATTTTAGCGTGAGAAGAATTATAAATAAAAGTTTAGATAAATTTTATTCTATGGGCACATTAGTGATGGTGCGTATGCAAAATTGTGACGTTCAAAAAAAAGAATTCAGGTGTACCCAAGTAAATATGAGACTTACCCTATATTATTAGGTTAAACAACAATACAATATAAGATAACAAAAACTCATATGACACGGGGTACAACCTAGTACAAATTAACGAAAAAAGGGGCCGATACTTCAACTAGAGGAGCGACCAGTTGGTTCACCAAACTCCGAACCAGCGTCACACGTTCTCCAGGTCCGAAGGGATCCAGTGCCCAACTACCGACTCCTACCGGAATTGCGTTATCGGAGCCGAGCCAGGAATGGCTGTTAGTGGGCACCCACCACTTTTCACGGTTAGAGAGGCCCTCTTTAATACATTAAAAAAAGATGTTCATAGTGGCCAGAACGACTCGGTCATAGGAATTTAGATCACCTACGTGCTAGTAAACGAAAACCACCTCAACTGGATCAGAGTAAACAACAATGTCGAATCAGGACGCCCCTTGCCTTGAAAGAATTCACACGCGGCCATCACCTTTCCCAAAATAAGGGGAGATCTGCTGCTTACTGCTCATGGAAACATTTGACCTATACGTCGTTCACAGTATCTTTTCGATCTCCTTTCCTTCTATTCATCGATTTTTTTACGACCCATTCAAGGTGAAAAATGGGGTTGCTCCCTCGGCAAATCTCGGATAAAGTTGGGCCAAAAGATCGCGATTCAAGATAAATTCATGAGGAAGCGGTATCTCTTTAGGATCTACTCCAGCGTTTAGAAATTGGTTAATTGGTAAAGATACATGTACTTGATGCCCCGCCCACATCACCATTCAATATTTCTTGTCCCACTATTGGCCAAACCACCTGGGCACTTGGCCCAATGTGAGTTGATCGCTTAGCCACGCTTCATAATTGGAAAAACGAGCACCGTGGAAATACATGCCACTCAGCCAAAGAAAGATGATGGAGAGTTGACCAAAATGTGCACTAAATTCTTTTCGAGAGATCTCCTCCAAATCACTGGTATGGCTATCAAAATCGTGAGCATCAACATGTAGGTTCCAGATCCAAGTGGTAGTATTAGGTCTTTTAGCTATTGTTCTTTAGAAATGACCAAGTTTAGGCCTGGTAATTGGTAGTTATAAGGTCTCAATGTCGCTACTAACTATAACTATTCCGAAGCGAAGGGAAGCAAAAAATTCATTATCTCAAAGTGTTAAAACGTCAATACTCAAGTTATGTCTCATCTTATCGTGAGACTGTCTCATGCAAGTATATATGTCTCATATAAGATATATAATATTGCATTGTCATGTAGTGTTATTATTTAGTATGTTTAATGCTACCTCCGTCCCGAAAAAACGTGCACACCTACTTTATTACCGAGTTTTTGTGAGCGAGTTGTTTATTAGTATTTCAAATGATAAAATAATTTTTAAAGAGGGATATTATAGATCTACCTCTCATCTATTGCATGCATCTTTAAAAATTATTTTATAATTTCAAATACAAATAAAAATTCGGTCGTAAAAATACGTGAAAACAGTAAATGTGCATTTTTTTGGGACGGATGGAGTATAATATTATATGGAGTAAACATGTAACATATACAAAGATAAACAAGTAAAATTATGGAATTGGGGATCTGAGGGGTGTTTTTGGAATTTGGCAGCCACCGACGCTAACGGAAATGAGATGACAGATGTTGGTGGAAAAGCAACGGCTACACTAGTGGACGTTGACGGCGTTAATCATTAAGCTACGGAATTAGGAATCCTAAATCCAACAATGGCCCACAAGAAATTATAGGTATTTAAACAATTACTTCAAAATTGACCAGAAAGATGGTCAAGGATCTTTATGCTTGTCCTTTACTTATTTTGGAATCCTTATGTTATTCCTTTATTTCTAAAATAGCTATATTATTTGTTGTTATAAATGCAATTATTCTTCCTAATACTTCACTTTTACTTGTGCAAACTACAAACTTTCTTCTTTGATTAACATCTAATGAAAGATTGATATACCTACTAATAAAATTAGTAAGAACATGAATAAGTACTAGTTTGAGTTAATAACAAGTTAAAACATGTATATTTATCTTTTCTTATAAATTGCAATATTTACTATTTTTTAAACAAATTGCAACTTGTATTAATAAAAAGTAATTGAATCAATTTGGCTTCAATTTATATGAAATTTTTCGACTAAATATATCCTACAAATAATATATTATATATACCACAATGTCAAAATGCATTTTAACAAATTTTAAATTGAAGAAATTTAATAGGAAAATTTCATAAAAATTGAGCCGGATTAAAATCGTTCAATTTTACCAGTGTAAGTTGAAATTTGATTTAAAAAATAATTAATACACATTGTAATTTTAAGGTCTACAATTCTATTACTATTTCTTCTTTGATTAACATCTAATTGAAAGATTAGTATACTTAATCTATTTATTATTTCAAAACAGCCGTTAATGCAACCACACTACAATTAAACTAACGGATAGTTAATGGCATGGAAAATGCTGCCAATAGATTTGTTTCTTTTACCATCACTTTATGATCAAAAGGTTGCCCTTTCCAATTTACTTTCCTTTTTTCAATTGCATTTACATTTCCAATCCCTATATCATCTACTTTAATTCATATTCAAAGTGTTCCTTCTCCCGTCCTGTTTTAGATTGCTCAGTCGTTGTTTGATTTGTATTTTAGCGAGTGAATTTTTTATTAATATATACAATGATAAAGTGACTTTAAAAAAAATGTGAGATAAATGAGCGACATGTGTACTGTATCGTACCTCACTTTAATTTTTTTTTATTTTTAAATACTAATAAATAACTAATTATTAAAACACGAGCCAAATATTGATTATACCAAAAACTAATGTTTTTAGTTGCGACTGAGAATTCTTCATTATAGAGATAGGCATAAGTTTTATTCACAGATATGATCCACATCATTTTTTATGCTAATCATACAACTAATCTTAAAATATTGAATGCTAATTAATATTTGATTTGTGTTCCCCTAAAAGAAACATATATGATTAATTAACATTACTAATTATATACTCTCTCCTATTCAAAATATAAGATGTTTTGACTTATTGCATTATTTATTTTTTATTTGATATTCTGACTTTTATTTCTCTACACTGTCCTTATTTAATACTCTTTCTTTATTTTCTTGTTTTACTCCCTATCATGTCATTAAAGATAATTTATTATTAAATAAGACTAATTTTAATATAATTTTTCTTTCTTAATAAACGTGCAAAAAATCAAAATATCTTATTTTTTGAATAGGTAGGAGTACATATATTCATTTCTATCTTTTTTTTTTTTTTTGAAAAAAAAAAACAAGAAAACAAATAAACAAAGACAACAATCACATGATCACACCAACCATATCAATTCATAGTTATCGTGCAAATCCAGCAATACTTGCATTCTTGCAACAATAAAGATATTTTCCAACTTACAAATTCATCAATCTTACTAATACCTTTTCCAAATAATTAACAAATTGTTTCACATATTCTTAGATTCATCCAAGCTGTTGTATTCCCCCTTTTCTCTGTCACTTTCTTTCACAAACTTCACCTTTTTCCAGTGCAGTTGAGCTCACTCTCACTCACTGCTTCAACACTACAACCTATACATACAACAATTCCGTATATATATATATATATATTATTTTATTATATATAGATCAAAGCACATTCACATTTTCTTGTCAATCCAGAGAAATGCTGGTTTTCCCACACTCATTCTTGATTTCTACTGTAAATCTTTGTTAGTACAGATATATATGCAATTTTTTTACATATATAAGAGGGAATTGTTAATTGGAGGGTGAAAGTATGAGAATTGTTTCAGTTTTGAAGTGGGTTTTTGGTTTGTGCATGGTGGTGATTGTGAAATGCAGTGTTATTTATGATAAGAAAGCCCTAATTATAAATGGGGAAAGAAGAATGCTCATTTCTGGCTCCATACATTACCCTAGAAGCACCCCTGAGGTACTTAAACTTGAACCCCTTTTCTTGAATTCTTTTATCAAGTTAAAGATTGCATTTTTTTTGGGAAATTTGAACTTTGTGTGTGTTTTTTTTTTTTTTTTTTAGATGTGGGAAGATCTGATAAACAAGGCTAAAGATGGAGGGTTGGATGTAATTGAGACTTATGTGTTTTGGAATGTTCATGAGCCTAGTCCTGGAAATGTACTTCTTTCTCTCTTGATTTTTGACTATATTGTTTGTTTTTTGCCTGTTTTTTTGCTGAATTTGGGGTGAATTGTTGTTTGTTTGTTTCAGTATAATTTTGAAGGGAGATATGATCTGGTGAAATTTGTGAAAACCATTCAGAATGCAGGGTTATATGCTCATCTAAGAATTGGGCCTTATGTTTGTGCAGAGTGGAATTTTGGGTAATTGCTAAATAACTGCACTTCATCTTTTTTAGTTACATAACTGCTAATTTTCGTCGTTTTTTGTCGATTTTGTTGCTCAGGGGATTTCCAGTTTGGTTGAAATATGTTCCAGGGATTAGCTTTAGAACAGATAATGAGCCATTCAAGGTGTGCTAACTTGCCTTTTCTGTTGTTTCTTATATAATCGTGCGGTAAAAATATTTTGACGATTTCGTGGTGTGGTAGATGGCTATGAAAGGATTCACAGAGAAAATCGTTAATATTATGAAGAGCGAAAAACTGTACGAATCTCAGGGTGGCCCCATTATACTTTCCCAGGTTCAGTTCATTTTCTTTGATGTGTTACTACAACTTTTAAGAACACCATATGACTTTATTAAAGTGTGAAGTAATTAGTTTGAATAGGGTGTTTTTTGGTACTAACTAGAGTGTTGCACAGATTGAGAACGAGTACGGCACACAAGCCAAGCAACTCGGTGCACCTGGCCACCAATGCGACTTTGGGCGGCAAACATGGCCGTTGGCTTGATAATGGGCGTCCGTGGGTGATGTGCAAGGAAGAAGATGCCCCTGATCCCGTGGTAACAATCGTGAAAACGAAAAACTATTGTTTTTTCCTTGAGTTTGTTGCTTTGATTATTCCCATTTTCACTTTTTGACTGCATTTGATTGTGGATACATACAATGAGCAACACTCCTATGTACCAGTTGTACGGTGCAACTGTACACAACCATCACTTTTTAGTATAACAACTAATACTTTATAGTGAAAACAACTAACACTAACAAACTTAGACCTTTTAGTTAAACAACTAATACCTTTTAGAAATGCACGTACAATAGGAAGAACTATGCTTTGTTCTTGACTTTTGCTGCTGTTTTTGGTAGATTAACACGTGCAATGGATTCTATTGTGATTCTTTCGCCCCAAACAAGCCATACAAACCGACTATTTGGACCGAGGCTTGGAGTGGCTGGTTTGTAATTTTCTCTATTTTATAAGATGCGCTCAGTGTGCCTATACCCTTTATAATCTCTCTCTTTTACATCTGCAATTAGGTTTACAGAATTCAGTGGTCCAATTTACGAGAGGCCAGTCGAAGATTTAGCATTTTCTGTAGCTAAATTTATACAAAACGGGGGCTCATTCGTTAACTACTACATGGTTCGTTTTCATGTTTTCTCGATAATTTACCAATACTCAACGTGAATAGTTATCTACAGACAAAATTCGAGCTAACCATGCTGTTTGGACAGTTTCATGGAGGAACGAATTTCGGTCGTTCTGCTGGTGGCCCTTTCATAACTACAAGCTACGATTATGATGCCCCACTCGATGAATATGGTAATATATATATACTTAAATACTCGTTTAATTTTGCAGAAACTTAAACTGAAGTAATGAATGTTTCTTAAATTTCACAGGTTTGATAAGACAACCTAAATATGGTCACCTGAAAGAGCTGCATAAAGCTGTTAAACTATGTGAGAAAGCACTTCTTTCGGCGGACCCAACCGTGACTTCATTAGGAAGCCTTCAGCAGGTTCTTTTACCTCTATTTTACGAGTTTCTTTTTTCGTTTTCTGTAACTCTGAAATTTTAGAACATTTTTCCAGGCTCATGTATACTCTTCGGAATCAGGAGACTGCTCGGCCTTTCTATCAAATTATGATACTATCACTGCAGCAAGAGTGATGTTTAATAACAAGCATTATCGGCTTCTTCCTTGGTCGATCAGCATCCTTCCTGATTGCAAAAATGTCGCCTTTAATACAGCCAAAGTAAGCAATCTTAGAGACCTTATCATGTTAAAATCACGAATATTGTATAAACGATCTCTGAATTGAACCCACAGGTTGGAGTTCAAACATCACAAATGGATATGCAACCAAGCAGTAGTGAAATATCGTCCTGGGAAACGTATAATGAAGATTTATTTTCTTCGGATGACAGCTCAGCGTTTTCGGCGGTTGGTCTTTTAGAACAGATAAATGTCACTAGGGATACTAGTGATTACCTTTGGTACACAACTAGGTGAGCTAAATCTGGCATTTTTTTAATTATTAAAAAATTATAATAGATATTTGAGTTTTTACTTTCTCTTTGTTTGCTGCAGTGTTGATATCGATTCGTCGGAGTCGTTTCTGCATGGTGGGAAGCTACCGACTCTTATTGCGCACTCCAGTGGTCACGCTATGCTTGTTTTTGTAAATGGCGAGCTTTCTGGTAAACAATTAGTCCCTCCAACCCATTTTAACAGTCGTTTAAGGAAGTTTTATACAAACTACGAAAGTCATTACATAGTAATAAATATACGTGTAATGCGACATTTTTACCCTTTTGTTTAATTTTGCTTAGTTAATGCATTCTATCACAAAAAACAAATAGACTGTGATATGAAGTATGATATGTTTTCCAGGTTCTGCATTTGGGACAAGGGAAAACAGGCGATTCACGTATAATGGAAAAGTCAATCTTCGTGGTGGGTCGAATAAGATTAGCCTCCTGAGTGCTGCTAACGGACTGCCTGTGAGTTCTTTTCATCGTTTTCGCCCTCATTATCCGAATTATTATATTACTATATATAAATAACAATAATTTGTTATTGAAGAATGTTGGTGGACATTTTGAGACATGGGGCATTGGAGTCTTGGGTCCTGTTGCATTGCTTGGACTTGACAAGGGAAAACTCGATTTGTCATGGGCAAAATGGTCATACAAGGTCTAATTTAACCTCTCACTCGCATCTTGGTTTCCTGCAAACTTATATTTGGTCTGATCATGAATGTGTTTTAAATAACCAGGTTGGGCTTAAGGGAGAAGCGATGAAGCTCATCTCACCGGATACTGTTTCTTCCGTTGACTGGACGAAAGGTTCGTTAATTGCACAGAACCAACAACAGCCTTTAGCATGGCATAAGGTACAACTCTCCTCAAACAAAAAATGAAAAAAGAAGAAAAAACCATCAATGCATTTACTTATTTAAGTTATTTTAACTATTGATGTAAAATTTGCAGGCCAACTTCAATATGCCTGAGGGAGATGAACCACTGGCTTTGGACATGAGTAGCATGGGCAAAGGCCAATTGTGGGTCAACGGTCAGAGTCTCGGACGATACTGGACAACGTTTGCCACTGGTAATTGCGAACACTGTAGTTACACTGGGATTTTCAAGCCTCAGAAATGTCAATTTGGGTGTGGAAAACCGACTCAGAGATGGTAAAATTTTTCTATGGATTTTCATTATGGTCCGTGTTTCGTGTACTGTCCAATTTTGTTCCAGAAAATGTTAACTTTTTCGATTAACTCTCAGTATTAAAATGTTCGTTCAATTTTGGCCCAAAATCATGGGGAAATTGAAAAGAATGTCGTTTTATGACCGAAAACGACATCTTTTAATATTTCAGCGATTTTGAGACCAAAATTAGACAAGTGTTTTAATATTAGGACTAGATAAAAAAAAGTTGACATTTTTTGGACCAAGACTGGACGACAGATAAGTTATGGAACCAAAAAAATAGTTTTTACTCTACATATAGTACAAGGAAACTTAAGAAACTGGAGAATTATCAGGTATCATTTACCGCGTTCTTGGCTAAAACCGGCCAACAATCTGCTCGTGGTTTTCGAAGAACTCGGAGGTGATCCCACGAGAATCACTCTCCTGAAGAGGTCAGTCACCACAGTTTGTGCGGACGTGTCTGAGTCTCATCCCAATATCAAGAATTGGGAAATCGAAAGCAGTAGCAAACAGCAAGAGTATCATCTACCTAAAGCCCACCTTCATTGTGGGCATGGACAGTCTATTTCTTCTATCAAATTTGCTAGCTTTGGAACTCCTCTAGGAACCTGTGGGAGCTTTCAGCAAGGAACTTGCCACGCTTCTACATCACACGCCGTTTTAGACAAGGTAAATCTACTTCACCTAAATTTCTGAAAAAGCTTCTACATATCATAAGGGGAGAAAATTTTTAAGTCACGTAAGTTTGACCATTTTTTACACCGGGACACTCCACTTTCTCGAATTGAATTTCATCCTGTTGTAACCGGTCAAAAGACTGAAAAATGTCTAAAAAGTTGAATTTTGAATCTTGCAGACATGCATTGGGCAACAAACATGCTCAGTGCCCATATCAAACAGCAACTTTGGGAAAGATCCCTGTCCTATGGTGTCAAAGAGGTTATCAATTGAGGCAATATGTGCCCCCTTGCATTAGCATCCATCGAAAAGAAGAAGGGGTTGCAGAGTGAAGCAGAAGAGGCTATTCTTGGGTAATTAGTTTGAAGTTCAGGGACTTGAAAATAAAATTCTAGTGTATTCTCAAGGAACATTTTGTTAATGTAAAATAGAATAGAAGCATAGAGTGAGTGCATAGCAACATAAAGTATGTATTTTATGAACTAAATGTCAACATTACTCAAATCTGCAAGGAGAAATAAAAGTTTGCTGGAAATAAGTCTAAGCAGTAGCTGAACTGAGATGCTTAGCAATAGTACTCTGCAGCTCCTCCTTCTTTGCCCCCACAACCCTTTCCAGCATCTTCCCTTCTTTGATGAAAATGAAGGTTGGCATTGCCTCCACTGCCCAGTCAGTAGCAACTGACTGCAAAAACGACGTTTTTAAGTATCTCCATTAGTGGCGGACTCAGGAATTTGAAATTTGACGGTATGAAATATAACTAATACTCCCTCCAAGTCATTCTTAAAAATAACGTAGATAATAATAGTCTTTAAAGTCGTGTGATGATCCTAAAGCTCTTAATTAAGGGTATAGTAGGAAGTCAATAATGTTAATGTGTGTGCATTAATTTAAAATGATGTACATTTTGAATAGAAGGGAGTATATTTTAAAGCGGTTTTTTTTAAATAAATGGGGGTACGAATAATTTTTCAATTTGGGGGTACAACTGAGCTATGGGAGAGCAAAATAGGTTAAGAAGAGACACATTGTTCATTTCATATTACCTTCAACTCATCCACATCCACCTTCAAGAATGTCACGGTGGGCAATTTCTTCGCCAACTCTGCGAAAAACGGGGCGATGAAACGACAGGGTCCACACCAGGAAGCAGTGAAATCAACAACTATCTGCATTAATATAAGGCAAAACAGTAAACAGCCGAGATAAATCTGCAAATTTGCATTATAATACAGCATGTAACCTTTCAGAAACTAGATTCCTCAAAATTTTACCGACTGAAAGAACAATCTGAAATCATCAAACTAAAATCTGTTGTAGCTGTTATTAATCAGATATTTGAAGCAATTAGGCACTTGGGATAAAAGTGGCAATACTGAAGTAATTCTTGGCTAAATACAAATATGTGTGTGTATACTTTCAAGAAAGCAAATAGAATATGTGCATTTTTGCTACATAACAATTATGAACTAGGTCAACAATTTTATGATATCAGCTACTAAAACCAAATTAATGCACTAGCCTGTTTTTCTAAAGCAGCTAATTCATAAACATTTGTGAATTAGGTTAACTGAATCACATATTCATACCAATCATACCTACCCAAATAATTAAAACAAAAAATTAATAAAACAAATTTACTGAGAATTTTCATACTTGAAAAGATAAAAGTAATGTAGGCACTGAGATTTTGAGAAAAGTCAGTATATGTAGGCACGTGCAAAAAATGAAATGCCAATGACAATTCGGACGATATATCCCAATCATTATGCAATCTCCATCAATTCCATAAAAAAATAAACAGTAGCATCAATGATTTATCGAATATTCCACTCAAATACAACATGCTGAAATAGTTTCAAATTTTGATAACATCTGATACAATACAGATTTAAGAAATCGGATCTAACAAATCGCATAAATGAACAAAGAAAACAACAGATCTCGATCGTTTTGAATCAAATAAGCAAATCAAATGATAAATCACTTATAGCAAAACGCACCACCAAAAAATAAAAAATAAAAAAAATAATAATACCAGCTTCTTGTTATCAATTCCCTTCTGAAGCTGGTTGTTCCAATCATCAATGTTATGGCAACCGATCACTTGTCCTTCTGATTCCGACGGCGTCGCCATTTTTCCTTTTGTTATTTTCTCTCTGAAATTAAACTTACTGCACAAGAAAACAATCTCTCTGCTTTAATGCATTGTCTCAGTGCGTCTATATATATAGAGGATGTGTACGTATACATGCCAGCTGGACAACCATGTTTGGATCATTGTAAATGGAATTTTCATATCTAAGGTCCATGACTCATTTTTAATTGTTTTTGTCTCAATTTAGGCCCAACAAAAAAAATTAATGTATAATTTGAATCATACATGATGACAGGGGTGAACATTCGGTAAAAACCGAACCGAACCGAACCGAATTAACCGAATTTCACACCATAATACACCGAAGCCGAACCATTTAAGCCTAAAATCGATTGAAACCAGGCAAATTTTTTAGGTTCGGTTTGGCTTAAAACGAAAAACTGAAATTTTAACATTATTGAATTAAGTCATTTAATAACACAAAAATTCGGATATATATATAATAATATATATATTATATAATAATAATATATATATATTATATAATAATATATATATATTAAATATTATATATATATATATATTAAGTAAATATTTCGGTTCGGTTCGGTATATTTACCGAAAAAACCGAACCGAAACCCAACATCAATTTTTTAAATGCAAAACCGATCCCGAACCGAAAATCAATTTAACCGAACTGAAATTATATTTCGGTTCGGTTCTGTTCGATTTTTCGGTTTTTACCATATTTTGCTCACCCCTACATGATGATAAAAAAACAAAAATTGGAGACATACGTTATAAATAAGAATAACTTTATTAATTTGAAAAAACAAAATCGTCTGCATTATTTTTAATTAATAATGTACATCTATAATTTTTATTTTTCTAATTTTATTTTTAATTAATATGATATATATTTCTAATTTTATTTTTATTATTTTACGCTAAACAAGTTGAACATTGCAGTATAAATAAAATTGATCATTTCAAGAAAACAAATGCACCTAGTGCAGGGAGAACTACTCCTAGAATATTTGTAAAATGGGACCTATATTGAGGCTCGATCTAAAATATTAATTCTTAATCACTTTTATACAAATTTGCATTTAAATAAATCTAATAGGCTAATAGCTAGATTGTCCACTAGTATTTAATCTGATTATTTTAATTTTCTTCTAAACAAATATCGAGAAAAAATATTGAAAAATTAATATTTCAAGTACAGCAAGTCAGCAAGTTACCGCTATAAAAACTTGTTGATATTTTGACCAAGAAATCCGCTCTCGATTAGGCAAATACAAATTGAAAGACTTTTTTTTTTTATCGGACAAAGTTAATTGTTAGTAGTTAGTACTATTAAAAAGTCAGATTCTTGAATTATTAAGCGAATATTAATTAGGAATATTTTTACTTTTTATTTACGGGAAAGTAAAGATATTACTAAACTCCATTTCACCGTCTCATACAAGTGCGTCTCCTTAAAAAAATGAGATATGAGGACAAGTTAGTTTGAAGGTCTGGACATTGATAAATGTGGACAATAATTGAGTCATTAACATATGTTTTTTTGAATGAAAGTGGTAGTAAAACTTAATCAATTCCTTATATTCAAACTTGTATGAAAAAATAAATCACAATTTGTCCTGCACAAGGCTGTGAAAATCCTAGAATAGAAAGCTAAGCATCTGGTAGTGTTTTCAAACTCTTTTAGAACCTTAGAAGCACCTTTTTTTTTTCTTTTTTTTTTTTAAAGTTGAGTCTTACCAACTTAAAAAAAAAAAAGTGTTTCTCACTATTCCAATATAGTTTGAAAACACCACCTCCACAAATGATTGTAAATAGTGGGACAAACAGTTATTACTCGACCATATTGATAATTTTCTGCCTTTGTTCTCTTATTAATCCTGTAGAAGACAAAAGTTAAAAGAGATCAGGCTCCCAAAAAGTTGCATATTTTTAAATGTTGAAGGAATATAAGTATCTAATAACAGGATTATAATGATTTACTCACAATCAGAAAGTCTTGATGCCGCATTAAAGTAAGTGAATTATGCTCCAAGCTCTTTATAGGGGGTTTCTGAAAGGCAAAATGTTCCCCATGTCTCGTTCTTCTTGATTTGATTAATTAACATCCCGAATGTAGATAAGGATTGAGCAACCAAGATGCAACACTGCCTTGAAACCAGAAATAGTTCTATTTTTACTGCTTGAAATTGCATCATCTGGTGTTGCAATCTGAATGCATATCAGTGCATTCTTCGTCATCAATGGCAGCATTCAAAGCCTTCCAAATGGGAACTAACATTGTAACAGGAGGATATAATCCCTAGAAAACAAAATTCAATCAAGTACAATTACAACGATAAACACAAAAGCATGTAATTGGAGGTATGCAAAAAAAAAAAAAAAAAATTGAGGAAGTGATTGTAAGAAAAATTGCTTGATAATTAATAGTGAAAGTGATGAGTGTGAAATTTTTTAAGGAGTCGATATTTAGTGTTTGGTAAAAGTTTTGAATAGTGTAAATAGTAGTGAGAAGCTAGAATCAGTTAGAAGTATACCCCTCTCAGCTTTTATATTATGAATTCTGGGCAATTAATTTAAGTAGGAGCATATAATTGGAAAACACTGTAATTTACTTTTACACGCAATTCGAGATGATTATAATCACTTATAATTTATTGAAAACACCCTCATAGTCATCATATCACTAATAAACCAGCAGGCAGGCTCTGATTCAAATAGTTGCTTATTCTCAAGCATGTTGAACCTTTACTACAAACAACTAAATAATAGTAGAGCACTCTTACCTTGAACACTTGCAAAAGTTGTTCTTCTCCACGCAGAATCAGAGACAAACTCCAGTAGCAGGTAACTGGAGTTACACATTCATTCAGGACAGGTTTCAAGATCTTGTCAATTGGAACAAACTGGCGCAACGTTCTCCCACTGCATTTGAACAAAATAAATAGTCATGCCATTTTCCAATGTGTTATTTCAATTTTATTGGACATCCCATAAGGTTTTATATAAGTTTATGATCAAGAGCAGTTGCTATTTGAAAATTGTATTATTTCCATTTTATTGGACATCCTATAAGATTTACTTAAGTTTATATTTAAGAACAGTTGCTATTGAAACTTGGTGAGAGTGGAAACACGTGACAAAAAGTCTCACCATTTTTCCATCAAGAAAATACATGAACTAACATACTTCTAAAAGGAATACCTTCGGTAAACAGTCTCAAGCTGAACCCCAAAAGCTGGGAAGATGATAACAGACTCTGTTATAAGCAAACAAAAGAAAATGTAAGGTGAAAAGAATGAAACATGATGGCCTTTCCCACTTGCACCTATCATTATCTTATATTCTCACTCCCCCCATATACACTTCAGATATACTTCATTACCAGAGAAGCTAATCAGAAATGTTTAGACTAACTTTTTTGGTTCTATGGATATAACACACATCACTCAGTACAGACATAGGATAGAACTGCAAAACTGCACATTAATGTCGATGAAAATGGTCTAGAAAGCATAGTAACAAACATAACCTTGATGTTACTAGTTGTAAAACGAACAAAACAAATGTCAACAACTGTGTCTTCTAGTACATCAAATTCTAAGTTTTCACTTAGTAGATCTATATTCTAGCTTATAGCTACAACGAAAGCACCCAACAATATGAATGGAAGTACAGGAGAAAATTCATCCAATTGCAATTCTCATTAATTCAGGGTACAAATTTTCAAACTCCTCACCTTTCTCAACTTGCTTCCTCAGAAACTGCCTTAAAAGGAAACCAGCTAAAGCAAAGCTCCAAAGAACAATAACAACTGGTTGATCTGGCATCAATATGCGGAAGACAATCGTCACGTCCTACATATTATGAAGTATCAAAATATTGAATTCCTACTAAAATACAAACTAATTCATTTCACATTTTCTATTAGGGAATATTTTATCAATGACAAACTCAAAATAATTCTTCTTTCCCTTAATTACCTAATTTCAACGGCTACGCAATTCTTTTAAGAATATCAACTACAGTAATCGCTTCACAATTTTCATAAAACTTCCGATTTAGCTAAAAGCGATTCGAATTCTAGAAAAAACAAATCCGATCATACTCAAAAAATGAAATGTACCTGCAATAATAGGTGAATAAGAAAGCAGATGAAGACGAGAAGAAGAACATATGCGCAGATCATAAGACCACCTGCTCCCCTTCTTGCGACGGTGATATGGTGAACGTCAATGGCTTCAGGTAGGCGAATATGTTCGTATTTGTATCGCCCGTTGCTAATAATCAACGGCTTAATCTCAGACTCTGCCATTGCAGAATCTCAGAGAGACTTGGAAGAATTTAGGGCAAGTTTGCAAATGTTGAAAGGGTGAATCTGGCGAGTCAGAGTAGACGATAGTAAACTCCTTTGTAAATTCAGTATAACCTCCATCTAAACTATTTTTCACATTTACTCTTTTCTCGCATTTTAATAAATAAACAATTTGTTCGTTAAAATACGAAAAAAAAAATATAGCGTGAAAAAAGAGTTGGAACGGGGAGAGTACAATTTTATAAAAAGACACATTTGTGTAAGGCAAACTCACGATGACACGGAGTATAATTTGAGAAACAATATATAAAGTGACTTTCATCAAGTGGAAAAAAACTAAAAATGATAAGCCATTTAAAAAAATTGGGCCAATATTCAGAGACGTGCAACTTTATTATGGAATACTAATTTTTTATTTTTTTTTTAAAGATGGAGGTTAAGAGCAACCCCACAAATATCGGGAAGGCCATCCACATGAAACGGAGGCTCGACCTAACAATACGAACTCTCAAACAATCGAGAAATTCGTGCTAAGTTATGTGCCACAATATTGACATTTCGACTAACCCAAATCACCTTAAAACTTACATTACGAGCTAAAATCCTTCGGCAATCATTTACGTAGTCTCCAAACAACGTATCATCTTCCACCTGCGATCAAAAGGCATCCGGGATATACTGTGCATCCGTCTCGATGATCACTTCTTCCAAGCCCAACCTAACGCCTCATGGACTCCCCACACTTCTCCTTCTTTAACAGCCATCAAACCATCTCTGTGTTGAACTTGCATGGCGAAGCAAACTCCCCCCGAGTCGCGCAGGACCATTCCAATGCCGGTTTTGCATGGAGTTTTTTAAAAACGCAGCGTCTACGTTCAGTTTCACGTAAGGCGCCTCAGGGGGGTGCCATCTTTTATATTTTAGACGTTCACTAACTGTACTCGGTCAGGCCCGTACACTTCTCCACTCACCAAGAAAGCTTCCAGCCGCAAAAAAAACCTGTGCTTGTGTCGAAGGCTTCTCATTCAACAATACCTGGTTCCTATTCCTCCATAAAGACCAAGCAATGCCCATTACACGGTCCGATTCAGCTTCCTCGAAGTCACACAAAGCCCTGATAAATAAGTCACTGTGACTCTCAACCAAGTAAGCAAGAGTATCAATTTTATCCCAAAGTCCTCCATTCTCCCAGCATTTTTGCGTGAAGGTACAGTCCACAAAAAGGTGCCACAAGGATTTGATGAGAGCCGCGATTTGGGAACAAGATAAATTCATCGCCCTAGCGCAGGCTAGTAGGAGAACGAATATAAAACACGATAAAATCGACGCCCTGGCTCAGGCCAGCAGGTGAACGATTTGTTTTTTACAAAGTTGTCAAAGTAAAAGTTATACTTTATTCATTGATTGAAATCTGAAAAAACGTACAACATGTTTAAATAGAAAAAAAGGACTAAATCTAATATGAAAAGGACTAAATCTCGCAAAGTTATCTAACCGAATCTAAATCTAGAAAATAAAGGGTAAAATACGAAATCTAATCTAATAAGCAATAAATCTTGAGATTCTTGTCAATCTTGTAGAGATTCTCGCCAATCTTGAATAGTCTTGCCAATCTTAATTAATCTTGCAAAAATAGGACAATATATTTGATAAATCAGGGACAAAATCTTGCAAGTAGTAGTTTGCGAAGCTGGTACAAAAACCCTCATTCGCATCATTCCTGTCCCCTTCAAGATCGTCCTTGTCCTCAAGGACCAATTTCGGAAACGCTCTCTCATCGATCCTAAATGCTCCCCTTCATCTAATCGCCGACTTATTGCCACCAAATTATTTAGCTCAAAATTATCAGTTGTTCGGGTGTGGCCAAAAACCTTAAGGCGATAGGATCAATGTTTCATAGTAGTGCCAACAAAATAACTATCATCAATTATAAAAAATAATAATTATTATGGCAGCCAAAAGCTTTATCATCATTGAGATATGGTTCGTCATATGCCATAGTAAGACTCCAAAAAATTGCCTCGTAATCATCTTCCTTATCAAAAAATTGGCAAGGATCGTCTTCGGGCTCCACATCCAAAATAGAAGGCACAAAATCAATTTCGAACGGCTCTTCATCATATAGAGGTGGTCCATCGTACTCGAAATTCCCAAAAGAATCCTTAGACCCGTCTGAGAAAATTTGCTCATTATCCTCAACATCTACAAAATATTTCTCACGAAAAGGCTGCATTCTTATATTTAAGTGGCTGAACTTGACCAAATAAATCATGTGGCCCATAATCTTCCTCGAAATAAATTGGCCCAAAAGCTTCACTACTTGTTCCATTCTTATTAATCCCACGAAAAGACTCATTGTCATCAAATTGCCCAATATACTTGCTATTTTCACTAATTTCGCGCTGGCGTTCATCGTCTCTGAATCTCTAGCAGATCAAGACTCCTCTCCAACGATTGAATTTGTTCCTCGTCGATTGAATTTGTTCCTCGTCGGTTCTTGACATGGTAGCAATTTACGATCGCGATTCTCAGATACTCTCAATGAAAGCACCAATTTGATGAGAACCGCAATTTGGATAAATTTGTCGCCCTAGCGCAGGCTAGTAGGAGAACGAATATAAAACACGATAAAATCGACGCCCTGGCTCAGGCCAGCAGGTGAACGATTGGTTTTTGACAAAGTTGTCAAAGTAAAAGTTATACTTTATTCATTGATTGAAATCTGAAAAAACGTACAACATGTTTAAATAGAAAAAAAGGACTAAGATGGGTGTATTCAATTGAGATTCTATTAGATTTTTTTGGACTTTAAAAAGTATGTGAATTTAGAAAATCCATAGACTCCATGCAGAGTTTGACTGACTTTTTTTATTGATTTACATGGATTTTCATAGACTTGATAGGATTGTGGAATACACTTTTTTTATTGATTTACCAAGATTTTCATAGACTCCGACGCTAGAACTATTGATGCAAATGTATATGGAACACACTTGTATATAAAAAAAGTTATCCAAATTGTTTAGAAAAATACCAAAAATATATTAGTTAAAAAAAATACATTATTATTCATCATTATTATTCTCATCTTCATTCTCATCATCTTCATTTCCTTCACCATTATACCTCGGCTTCATTTCCCACATAGCATTAGCAATACTCGTTCTCCATGCATTAGCTTCCGTTCTTTGTTGTAGTTGGGTTTGAGAAAGCAATTACGTTCTTTGTTGTAGTTAGCTTCCGTACTTGTTTAAATGAAAAGTATTACTTGTTTAAATAGAAAAATATTACTTGTTTAAATAGAAAAATATTACTTGTTTAAAACAAAAGTATAACTTGTTTAGATGAAAAGTATAACTCGTTTAAATAGAAAAATATTACTTGTTTAAATGAAAAGTATTACTTGTTTAAATGAAAAGTATTACTTGTTTAAGTAGAAAATTACTTGTTTAAATAGAAAAGTATTACTTATTTAAATAGAAAAGTATTACTTGTTTAAAAGAAAAGTATAACTTGTTTCGATGAAAAGTATAACTTGTTTAAATAGAAAAGTACTACTTGTTTAACTGAAAAGTATTGTTTGTTTAAATAGAAAAAATATTACTTGTTTAAATAAAAAAAGTATTACTTGTTTAAATAGAAAAGTATTACCTGTTTAAAAGAAACAGTATTACTTGTTTAAAAGAAAAATATAACTTGTTTAGATGAAAAGTATAACTTATTTAAATAGAAAAATATTACTTGTTTAAATGAAAAGTATTACATGTTTAAATAGAAAAATATTACTTGTTTAGATATAAAAGTATTACTTCTTTAAATAGAAAAGTATTTCTTGTTTAAAAGAAAAGTATAACTTATTTAGGTGAAAAGTATAAATTATTTAAATAGAAAAGTATTACTTATTTAAATGAAAAGTATAACTTGTTTAGATGAAAAATATAAATTGTTTAAATAGAAAAATATTATGAAGGTTTTTTTCTTCTGACCTTTCGTCTTCAGAGTCCTCTGAAAGAATACGTTGAAATCTCTGGTTGTTAGAAAAGATTTTGGAGAGTGAAATTTATTCATATTTTTGGAAGAGAATCAAAGAAAATCCATAAAGTATTAAAATTCACAGACTGATGAATACATAAAGATTTTTTAAGACTTTTTAAAATCCGTATTGAATACCTCAGGATTTTTAAAGACTTTTAAAAATCCGGATTGAATACCCCCAGACTTTAAAAGTCTAAAAAAATAATGCAGACTCCACAACCAATACACCTCCCGAAATCTAATCTGAAAAGGACTAAATCTCGCAAAGTTATTTAACCGAATCTAAATCTAGAAAATAAAGGGTAAAATACGAAATCTAATCTAATAAGCAGTAAATCTTGAGATTCTTGTCAATCTTGTAGAGATTCTCGCCAATCTTGAATAGTCTTGCCAATCTTAATTAATCTTGCAAAAATAGGACAATATATTTGATAAATCAGGGACAAAATCTTGCAAGTAGTAATTTGCGAAGCTGGTACAAAAATCCTCATTCGCATCAGGATTCCCCGACACCCGGGACATTACAAACAGGACATTGTGAAGACACCCCGGGTACCAACGACAAAGCTTTGCCCGAACCAAGCTTTGTCGTTTGTTAACTATAATTTCGTCACATCAAGTTAGAAAAATGGTCTCGACCTATTTATTTACATAATAATTTTATGGTCATTGAATTTATTAATACTAAACCATCATTAGTAATAGACAAAAGATGGTAGGAGACGGAGTACAATTTAACACAATTAACACTCACCCCTCTCAAAGTATTAAAGCGTCAATGTTCAAATTACACTCCATCTCACCGTGAGACGGCAAACTCAAGTGTACCTATTAGTTTTATTAGTGCTGAAATTGGTCATAATTATCTGATCAAAAGTTAGTGGTTGTTTATAACTTGTGTGATTTTTATAATCTGTACTAGTATTAAAGAGACCCCATTAATTATCTCCCGCATTGTTCTTTGCAGAAAAAAGAGACTCCATTAAAATGGATTCATCTGTATCTGTTAGCAATGCTTTTAGATCTTCTATTTAAATCTTTGGCACACAACATATATAAATTTCTGACGTCTTATAATACACTTTTGATGTATGGTAGTAAACGTATGATATGAAATTAAATAAAAACTGAACCAACAAAACGTCCTCTCACACCTCAGTTTTACCAGAGATGAAGCAAACCCTACCATATCAATACGTCGAACTTTTAGTTTATTTGAAGTGCCACAAGTTGGAAAAGTTATTACAACTTCGTGATAATGAAAATCACTTGAAATAACTAGTTTATACTTCACAAAGAAACATAAAAAGTAAAAACCATCATCTCAAAACTAAATTTTACTGGGCAAGTCTTTTCATCTGGCTGTCCCAGATTTCATTCTTCCATCTCTGAAGTATTTCTTGCTCCCTTCTTTGATGCTGAATGATCTCTTTAGTTTTATCAAGGGTAATAGTCGCAACAGGAATGTTATTTCTCCTATGAGTTCACTTGATAATATACCAATCTTGCTCCATTTAGTCTCCTTTGACACCCTCACTTAACCTCACCTCACCTCTATTCCCAATATGAAACGAAAAGATCGCCACACACGCAAACAATGCATGAAAGAAATCTGATTAACTAATCAAATGTCGAACAAATACGGGCAAACATAAAAGACTTCAATATCTCTCTAGTATACATCATCTAGTAACAAATATACATTGGTCAAGAAGCTAATGTAACAAGGACTAAAGTATACATCATCTAGTAAACAGATACACATTGGTCTAGAAACTAGTGTAACGGGGACTACACGTATATCAACTTTTTGAAAAAGTAAGTACCAGTAAGAAACCAACCAACTAGAACAAAAACGAAGATGGCCAAATAACAGAGGAAGATCTCTCCTCCAAAGGCAAGGCCAACACATAATACAAGAATAAATGGTAAATATGTACGGAGAATAGCTAACCTACTCACAAACTGCCCCCTGATGAAAATAAGAATGGCCAAGTTTACCACATTCCAATCACCAGCCTGAAATTTCAACCTGTTTAAGCAGTTAGCTACATAAGAATGGCAGTTGCAAGTCAAGATGTTGTAGGACTGGTGTTGGTATTCCTGTGTGCTTTTGCGTAATGCATCATCCCAGTTCATGATTTCTCGTCTATCTCGACTATGTAGCGTCTCGTCTCCAGGGTCATGTGCAGCAGAGTCGATAAAGGTGCAGCACTGCAGAATATCATTTAGACCACATAAATGAGTAAAAACCATACCACATTGCATCAATAAGCTATTGTACTGAGCATAATTTCTCAAAGTTGTACACATATTACGAAGTTGTTCACCTTTACAGTCGTGTGGAGGTAGTTGAGGAAATGCAGCAATGCACGATATCATTTAGATAGGATAAACATGCATAAAAAAACATATTGTATCGCCTTATAGCATATGAAGTATCACCATTTAAAAATTCTTGATTTTATGTGTTATTCTACTCAAAATCACTAAACATTAATACTTCGCTAAACGGTGATGCCAAGTTCACCATAAAACTTCCACGAACCAAGTTCATTTAAGTTTTTATCGTAAAAAAAACTATAGTGTATTGCACCAATAAGCTATTATACATAAGGTACCAAAGTCATAAAAGCATTAAAGATGTTTTTGCCTTTAGGGTAGAAATCCTTATAATATGTTTGTTTCGTGACTATCCCAACTGTACTTTAGACTTTGCAATCTCAAACCCCCCGTTTATTTTGGGACTTAAGGATTTTTGAAATGCTATTAATCTTACTCTTGAAATGCTATTAATCTTACTCTTCATCATCACCTACAACTACTCTCCTTTTTGCTCTCTCGATACACTTAAATTATCTACTGTTTACTCTACCAATACACCAAAAACATATAATACAACATCAATCAACTTTTTCAACCATTCTACCCTATAAAATACCAAAACAAACATACATTTTAACAGTTTCATCAGGATTTTCAAATACTAGGATTTCAAGTCCAGGTTTTTCTCAGACCACTATAATCCTGAAACATACATAAGAGTACAGCATTGCAGGATTTTATTTACACCAGATAAATGAATAAAAATCAAAACAGATTATGAAGCTATTTTACTGCACATATTAAAGTTGTAAACAAATCATAAAGACGCAACATTCAAGAAAGTTGGGCTGATTTCCTGATGCAAATGGTGATATTATCATGAACCAAAATAAAATTCAGGATCAATGATAAACCAATCCAACCTGCTCCTTGCCTAGTTGCATGTATCGGGTCGGAGCACCAAATGCGAAATTATCAACACAAACGAAGTTCGGCCCTGCGAAATCCAGAATAACCCCATCTTCCCTGCAAATCCCAATGTGGCCAATACAAGGGAAAAACCATGACAACACAGGAAGGAGTCCACACAATGCAGCCTTGAAATCGGCCTCTCGTTGGATCAATTTGGTTTGATTCTGCATCATTGTCTTCGATCATGAAACTATGTTCCTCACTTGATCCCATTGCCTATAACGAAAAAACGATGAAAAAATCCCCACATCGCATCCGTAATTGAAGGCATCAATTTAAAAATACAACCTAATTATCGAATTGCAAACAATGAATAGAAGGAATGTGGGCATTAAACTTCCAGCTATCTGATCAAAATTACGGAGCTCTATTCAAACCCTAGTTCTGAATCCTAATTAGATTCAATATTATAAATTGAAAATACAGAGAGGGTAACCTAATCGTCGAATTGCAAACAATAAATATATGAAATGTGAGGATTAACCATCCAGCTATCTGATTAAAATTGCGGAGCTCTATTCATACCCTAGTTCTGAATCATAATTAGATTCAAAATTATAAATTGAAAATGCTTAATTGGCACCTTATGAGGAAGAAGAACGCCGCCGCAGAGAGAAAGGCGTTGGATCAGCTGAAAATCGGAGCTCAGAGATTGTTTAAATCATCTGGAATGGAGGAGAAGAATGGGAAAGATTTTCTCTCAGCTATTAATTTGGCGAAAGTAGCAAATGCCATATCCCAAATCAGGATATTTATATTAAAATTTTAGTATCACAAAACTAGTTATTACTCAAGTGGGCAGAAGTCGGAAATTGATAGTCGGACGGATAGAGACCGCCTAACGCCTAGGCCGTCTAGGCGGGGACTAGTTGGTTTGGTTTTCTTTTATTTTTTTGCATCTATGAGTTTTATTTACTACTTATCAATATATTATAACAAAAATACACTTCAAAATTAATTAATAAATTCATTATACAACCACCTAAATCTAGATAATAATTGAAACACCTTTTTTTAAATCTATTATTCATTATAGAGTACAAGAAAATTAATTTAATATAAAAAAAATAAACAAATTTATGTTTTGGAATTTTGGTGTAGTGAAAATTATCAATCTTTGTCTTACCATCAATTTATTATAAGAACAAATTCTCTCATTATCAAATAATAACTTAGTGTTGGACACCTAGCTCCCGACTCGGTCGCCTAGGCGACGCCTAGACAAAATTGGATCGCCCGACGATCGCCTAGCGCCTAGACGCCGCCTAGGCGGAGACTAGTCGGGATTTTTACATCACTGCTATTATTATAAAAAAACTGGTAATTTGTATACCATATAAATTGGTCAGAGTTCAATTTTCCTTATTAGGGGAAAACCATTTTGATTTTTGAGGAAGATATGATATTTATGAGTAGTATTTTGCAATGCTTTAAAAAAAAAATTATGAATGAGTCCCTATGTTTTTTCCTCATATTATCTTGAATTAAGTGTTCGAACTTTGTTTGTTTAACTAATATTCTAAACATTCATTGATTAATTTTTTTTCCTTTTAACTCGTTATTCGATTTAAGGACAAATTAATTTGGTGAATCAGAACCCACCCCACTTCAAGTCTCGACGAGTTCACTTCAAATTAGAGTATGGACTGCCAATTAATTCGGGGGACCAGAACTCACCCCACTTCAAGTCAGAGCATCGACTGACTCATCTGATTGAATGGGGGTTTGAACATAAAGCTTAAAGATGAACATACTTTTAAGTCTCGAGTTTACACTACTAGGCCAAGTGGCCAACCCTTGAGGGTTAACAATCCTTGACTAATGTATGTAACTTATAGAGACCCATGACTAGTAGGATGTCGAGAGTGATATGTTTGGAAATTTGTAAAATTTTCTTAGGGATTAATTACAAGTTCTTTTTATAAATAAGAATGGTTCCACTCACTAAGCTTCTTAAAAAGCAAATAGGATTAGTTTTCATTATTGCATAAGTAAGAAGTAATAGGAAGTTCAACCACAAATTTTGGTGAGTCTACCTAGTAAAAAGAGCTCTATAAAAATAAGAAACTCTCACAAGTGCGCAACAATATTGGCTCCTATTTATACAATATTAATTGATAAATTATGAGAACTATTGACAAATATTTTGTACAAGCAATTACATAATCTCCAAAGTCCGAAATTGTGCACCGGTTCATAAATTTATGAATCTATACAAATATATCATCTTTTATTCACTAAAAAGCAAGTCAAAGAACACCATAACCCAAGAAAAAAACAAAAACACATCCGAATTCAAAATCAAATTCAAACCAAATTACTAACAAATTATAAACACTTCAATTCTCCTCAAACACAAGTCTAAAATCGAACAAATAAAAACATAAACAACTCTGATCTTCCGACATACAGATTCGACGCGGTCGAAGGGCAGTGAAGTTTCCTCTTGGAGCAACTGAAGGTGTTTTCTTTATGGGTTGCTAATTTTTGATTTTTGATGTGATAGAAAGAGAGATAGATGAGTGAGGATGGTGGTGGTAACGGCGGTGACAACTGCGTACTTGTGGTTCGTAGGTGGTGGTGGTGGTTTTTGTAATATATAATTTTGCACCTCTAAATAATTTTGAAATATTTGTGCACCTATGAGTAATATTGAGTGTATTCTTGCACCTCCAAATAATTATTCTTAAAGTGGGGGTTGAAAAACTAAAAAGTTGAATAAGTTGGAGGATCTAAAGCGCAATTAAAGCGTGTTTTATTCAAAACACAATTCTTTTGGTTCCACCAATTTACAGTACTACGGTAATCGAAAGAATGCCGCCCAAGCAAATCCCCGCCACCGCCGACATTGTCGACCTCGACAGAGATGAAGAAGGCAACGGCGGACCTCCGCCGGCAACTGGTGTTTCTCGAATTCACAATACTGATACTAAACCTTCAATTTCCGCGAAATTACAAAACAAGCTACCTACAAAAATTACAACTGTTCCTGCCTCCACTACTAACGGCGTCGACGCCGTGGTGGCGAATGGTCGGCCTCTCGACAATCGAAGTTTCTGGAAAGCCGGAGCTTATGAAATTGGCCCCGCAAGATCTACCGTGTTTCAAGGTTTTCCTTTGGCATTTATTTCTAGGCTCTTATATATGTATAATTTTTAATTTCATGAGTTTTAATCTCGTAAATGTCAATTGCAGGTGATCTGGAGCATGCACGTGTTCATCCCAAGTTTCTGCACTCAAACGCCACCTCTCACAAATGGGCCTTCGGAGGTACTGGTTCTAAAAAATCTGGTTTCGATAGTATAATTGATGGTTTAAGCCTTAACATGCGTATTTACTTGCAGTTGATGCACATACATTGTAGCGCATTCGCTCAGAATTCTGTATTAGTTATTGATATGCAGTTAATTGTTATTTTTCTTTATACTGTGTGTGTGTTTTTCATTTAAAACTTATATTATACATTAGATAACATGTTTTTGTAGTGTAGGGTAAGTATGAGACATAGTAAAGAAAGAAATAAGAAGAAAAAGAACTGTGGTCATGTTACAATTTCTAATGTGCATGCTTCCTTGCAGCTATTGCTGAGCTATTGGACAATGCTGTGGATGAGGTAATCATTGTTTATGTTATACTCAAATATCATCATTGGTTTTCATTAGGAAATGAATTTTAGATTGCCGATTTAACAGGTTGGAGTGCACCATATGAAGCTGAATAATTATTCGAAGGGGTTTTGAAAATTCTGGAAGAGTTACCTCTTTTTTTATGATAGTTCTGTCTTGTATGCCCTGTATATATTTTATATTTGAAGCTCTTGTAGCTATTCAAGGTGAAGACTACATACAGTCATTTTTAATTTTCTCAACTTTTGCAGATGGGTCTCAAAATCGTACAGTGACCAGGAATTTTTTATATTAGTTTCATCTTTTTAGCAGTTGTCCAAAATCAGATGCTTCCTTTAGTGCATATACTGACACTGCTATCATATATATGTAACTGTATACCAGATAGAGAATGGTGCAACTTTTGTGAACGTTGACCGGATTTGTAACTCAAAGGATAATTCTCCTGCCTTACTTTTCCAAGGTGCAATTGGTTTTAAATTTGACCTCATCTTAAAGCATTAATGCATTCAAATTAGTTAATTGGTCTTTGAAAAACCATTTATGGGCAGATGATGGTGGAGGAATGGATCCAGAAAGTATCTTGGAAGTGTATGAGCTTGGGGTACTCATCAAAGACATCAAACTCAACAATTGGGCAATGTAACTAACTATTCTGCTAAAGTTTGCTAACAACTACTGCCCCTTAAATGTATTTCTTGGTACCCATGACTGTATTGACTATCGAGTTAATATCAATTTATATCCTGTAACCTGGGGTGGATGATCCAATATAAATCCCCTTTCTTTCTACTCTTATCAATTTCAGTTCTAGGGTGTCCAATTTTAGTCCTGGATGTAAATTTCGGATTCGATTTTGAATTTTTCCGTTGAGAAGGACTAAAATTGAAAAAAAAAGGACTGAAATTGGACACCCTAGGACTAAGATTTATAAAGTAGAAAGAAAAGGATTTATATGGATCCACCAGTATGTAAATTGATATTAACTCGCCTGTATCATATGTTATAGTGGATTCCTGGATGATGTATATGCCTCACCATTCTATTTGTGGTATACTTCCTGTTTTGTAGGAATCTTTCTTGGCCCCAAGTTGCATTTGATTCAACAAAGTTTACCTATGTATCGGATTAATCACATATTGGACTTTTAGGCTTTAGGTGTTTTACGTTTTAAAATATTAACTTCCAGTTAGTACCTACATGTGAATTTTCATCATATATCCATTCAAATAATACCAGACCCTAAAGGTGATGTTTTTTTGGGTTTTAAGTGGTTTTTAAAAACCAAATTTTGAAATCTAGGGGATTCTGAAATCCTGATAACTACTAAGGTGTGTGTTTGTTTTAACATTTTAAGTAGGGTGAGATTTAACTTCCATGTCAAATCAATGTATAAGAGTGAATGATTATGTATTATTATATTGTTGTTGGGTATGATTGTAATGACTGGATGATGTGGGTTATGATTTAAATGTATAAAAGTGTAAGGAGAGATAATTGATTGTATTGGAATGTGTAATAGTATGTTTATAGTGCTGTAGTGGTGGTTTTGTAAAACTGGATTTCAAAATCCCGAAGTAGAACCAGATTTTGATTTGTAAATCCAAAACGTGGTTTTTACATCACCTAGAGGTTTATTTCTAAATTTGTTAGGCTGCATGCGTTGGTGCTGCCAATCCCTTACACTCACTGTTTTAAAAAAATGGTGGACTGACATATTATTTGCATCTAAGAATTCAATAAGTGGCGTAGGTCATCTTGGGTCGCCTACCTTCAAGTCTGAGAATTGACTAGCATTTCTGCAATTATTAATAGTGTTCCCTATGGATATTCCCTGTTTGAGTTATGCAGTATGATTTTGATGAAAATCAAAATGGTCTGTGATATCAGACTTTACTAAGGATGCTTTAGAGTTTAGAATCACTAATTTTTGCTTATGAGCATGTTTTCTGAATTCTTAAGCCTCTTCTCTGCAGATGGTAATGGATTCAAAACAAGTACCATGCGGTTAGGAGCTGATGTGATTGTTTTTAGTCGTGCAAATCAATCTGGGTATTATTCTTTCTATAAAACTCGACTTGTAGCCTACTCTCTTCATTTTCATATTTTCTTCCTTTGTACTTTGAAGTTGTTCTGTTCCCTTGACTCGAGTTTACACTTATATCCTTCAGTCGAACAACCCAAAGTGTCGGTCTTTTATCCTACACATTTTTGCGGAGAACGAGACAAGATGATGTGATTGTTCCAATGGTATACTTTTGATTTTTAATAATGAAGTTTTGCTTGAGCTGTGGTATGCACTTTTTGCCATTTCTATGAATAACTCAAGTCATGATATTGCAGATTGACTTTGATATTTCAGACACCTGGGCGATACCTATAATATATAGCTCTAATGATGATTGGGCCAGTAACTTGAAAACCATCCTTGAATGGTCTCCCCTTCACTTCAAAGGGTGATCTTCTGCAACAGGTAATATAATGTGACTAAACGATTAAAGTTCGTGTTTTTGTTTCCATATTAGGTACATGTAGTCTATACTTTCACATCTGCTGTGGGTAAATATCATTTTCTTAACCTACTCTCTTCCTTTCTTTCCAGTTTGAGAATATTGGATCACATGGAACGAAGATTATAGTATATAATCTATGGATGAATGATGAAGGCATTTACGAATTGAATTTTGATGATGACGATGAGGTATGCTTAGTGTCACTTTCCTGATCTGTGCAATAGCCAGTTACAAGTTGTATTTAGGTTTTGTGGTTGCCCCCATTCCGATACTCGTATTTAGGTTCTCTCTATTTTCGAGTTTTCATCATGATAAATCATGTCTATTATATAAGAACTGTAATACCGCGGTAGACAAAACCTATATTTTTCCATTTCTCTAGTTAGGTTATAATAATATTGCAAATGAAATGCTCAGGATTGAGAAAAGATAATCTGTTTCTTGTATTCCTGATCCTCGTTATTGAATCATAGTTTATCTCTAGTCACAGTAAAATTTAATTTACTGAACATGATTTAGCAATAATAGGTACATATGAAGTTAGGGTGTACTATAATAATATTTTGAGGAATGCAAGATTTGACTAGAAGTTTTAAAACTTAGGAAACCTATTTGTATATATGTTTGTGAATTTGCAAGAAATCCCCTTGTATTCATTGTTAACTGATGGAAGCATTAACATTTAGAGATGAAGCTAATCAATAATTTTTGGTTGCTAACTCTAACCCAGGATATAAGGTTGAGAGATGAAGCTAATCAAGGAAATGTACCCAACACAAGCAAGAGGGCTCTTGAACAGAAATCTCACTTATCCTATCGCATGCGCTTCTCATTACGGGTCGGTAATTTACCTATTTCTTCCAGTTATTGTTTTCCATAAGAAAGAGAATTTATGCCACAATATGCATTAGTTCTTGATTAATTTGTATATAAAATAAATTCCCAGAATTGCAAAATCTTGCAAATACGAATGAATGATATTGCTAATGGATGCTATCTTTGTTTTTCCTAGATGTGGAAGTTAGATATGTAATGGCAGCAATAAGATTCATAAAAGCAACAAGTTAAAAAAATAAAAATCATGAAAGCAACAGTGCTATAATTGGATGGCATAACTATAATTTTCATTTACCTTTGTGTTTTTAGTTGAATTTATTTCCTTTCTTATCAACGTAATTCGTTGAATTAAACATTCTTCACAATATGATATTGAATCTTCATTCAGAAAAATCCAACCATTGAGCATGTTTTCCAATTTGTTTGATACCCTTTTATCTGCTTATGGATATAAGTTTTGTAATTTCTTTTCTCAGGCATATGCATCAATATTATACCTCAAGAAACTTACGAACTTCAATATAATTTTAAGAGGAAAGCTTGTTGAGCAGTTCAGTATTGCAGATGATTTGAAACACTCTAAGAAAGTCACATACACCCCCCAGGGCATGGGATTGAAAGAGGTATGATGTCATACTCCAATGTGATTAATATTGATTGGAGAACTTTATGATGTAATTTCCTGCCAAAAGTTGATTTCTGGAAACTTCTCGTTTTGTATCAGTAACAAATGTATAGTTGTGCCTGACTTTTTTAAAAATCTGTATCCTTACTCATTAGCACAGAAGTCTAATCATAATAAGTGTCCAAACACGCTTCGATAGACGGTCTTCTGAGTGCTTATAGAAGTTGCAAATTTGCAATTGGGTTGTAAAGTGGTACTGGAATATGCTTGAGATGAAGGTACTATAAATTGAGTGGTTAGATGTATGAATTAAAGAAGGCTCTTAGTTGAAGGATTTTAGTACCAAAGAGAATCTCCGTCCCAATTATATAGGCTGATTGGGGATTACACATAGATTAAGAATTTTTTTCGGGAAGGTAAATTAGACAAGTAAAATTTCTATTGTAGCCCTATTTAATGATTATTATAGTTTCCAACATAATTAATGCATAGGGTTATATTAGTAAATTAATTAGAAAAAGTTACTCTGTGGAAACAAGTCTATAGGACATCCATAAAAAGGAAAAAACAAGTCTATATAATTGGAACCGAGGGAGTAATGGTTTTCCAAGTAGGAATCATATTCTTGTTTGTGGGGATTGATTATTGAAAATTTCTCTTTTATAATTTATTTTTAAATTATTGCTAAGAGACTGGTTAACATTTTTTGGAAAGTAATAACAGAATGAGATGCCTCAGTAACTATAAGCTGTAAACCAAAATTTCATCTTATAAATTAGAAAAGAAATTCTAATCTGTAAAAGAGCAGTTTATTTTCTCATTAGGTTTAGAAGCCTCAAAAATTAATAATTTTATGATGGCTTAGGCGACTCTGGAGACCACAATTGGCTTCATCAAGGAGGCTCCTGCACTTGGCGTTTGTGGATTCAATGTTTACCATAAGAATCGTCTCATCAGGGTACTCATTGTTATTCAGATGTAATATTAAATTCTTATTACTTCAATTTTCAATAATTATGTTATTTGATATATTGCTGGTGGTATATTAAAAAAAAATTCCTTCTTATTCTTTTTTTTTTTGAAGAGATCTTCAATATCACAAAATGTACACACACATATATATATGGTAAGAATGATACTCAGATTGTTGATTAAAATTTTTATATCATAACAGCCGTACTGGAAAGTGACTGGGGACGGCCATTCCAGAGGGCTCGGTGTTGTTGGTATGCTTACTGATCCAAAGTTCATTGTGATGCTTTTTTTTTTTTCTTCTTCCTGTTGACTTTCAGTATACAGGAGTTCTTGAGGCAAACTACATAGAACCAGCACACGATAAGCAGGATTTTGAGAGGTCAACTCTATTTGTTAAACTGGAGGCAAGGTTGAAAACAAATGGTTTTTGACTACTGGTATCCTTCTCGTGCTTATTCTTTTTCTTTTGAGAAAATCCTGATTGCGAAATCCTAGAATAGTAAAAAAGGTGAATTTGATTTTTGTATATGTTTGATTGATAAGGTGTAGTAGGGTAGAATTGAAAATAGAAAGTGTAAAAGTAGGTGATAGTGATATTAAAGGTGTGTGTTATTCGGAAAAGAAAAAGTATGAGAGTGTAGGTATTATAGGTTTGGCTTTTGGTGGATTTCGAAATCTAAAAAGCATAATCCTACAAAGTAACACGCATTTGAATTTGCAGTTATAATCTTACTTTTGCTAATCCAAAACTAACATACCCTTAGGCGATGTTTGTATTGGGTTTTAAAATCAGGATTTGGTTTTGAAATTTAAAACTCGCTCTTGTTCAGGATTTTTAAATCCAGTTCTAAGAAAACCACCACTACAACACCTATAAACCTATTATCACACTTTCGAATACGATCAATTCTCTCTCCTTGCACTTTAATATATTTAAATTATATTTCAAATCATCCAATCATAACAATCATACTCAACAATAATAAAAATAATTAATAATACAACTCCATCTACTCTTACACATTGATTTGACATAAAGTTAAATCTCACCCCTACCCACAAACCGAAAACAACACACACTATACTATTAATCAGGACTTCAATCCCTAGATTTCAAAAACCTATTTTTAAAAGCCACTTAAAATGCAAAACAAACATCACCTTAGTGATTATCATGTTATGCCTGATGTCTGTTTCACTTGAAACCTGGATTAACTTCTTTATGCTTCAAAGTTTTTTTTTTTTTTCGTTTCATGTGTAGACTTGTAATGCCTTTTTGGTCACAATTCAAACATACTTTATTACTATGATGTTTCTTTTCTTTAAGAAATTATTCTATTTTAGACAAATCTATGTCCTGGCTGGCTATCTTTCACATACTTCTTGCAGATAAATATGTTCAGGGCTACTTTTTTCTGTGTTTTTTGTGTTTTGAGTTGGTGCAAATATGATGTTCCCTTATGTTGTGATCGAGTCGTTTTGTTTTTTGATGATAAACTAACTCTCAAGCGACTTATATGAATCTGATTTATATGATTACCCAGGAGGGCTCACTGTCACCTGATAGGACACTATAATCCTACTCAAACTCAGACTGAAGATGGTAATGTACAAATGAGTCAGCAATTGGAGATTGGGGCGTTCTATTTAACCTGTAATTACCCATTTACCCTTCTTGCTAATCAAGAGCTCCTTTTTTATTGGTGCAGTTATAGGAAACACCTGCAGAACTAGCACCAATCACAAATCAGCAACCGTTCAACACACTTTTGGGCCCGAATCTGTTAGTCTTGCAATTTTTCCTTCATGTGTGTCCATTATACGAATTTTACATAGTTTGGAACCATTCTTCTAGTCAGATTCTCTGGAAGATTGTCGAGTTAAATCACTGTTTACTGTTCAATGTCTAGGAGCCCGTTTGTTATGTGGGAAAAGAAAGGAAAACAGGAGAAAACAAATCATATCCTACATTTTTAAGTGTTTGTTATACTTGATGGCTTTTCCTTTGGGCCCGAAAGCCCGCATTTTCTTTTCCCATTTTTACATGATTATACATCCCACCTCCTAGATAGTATTTATAATACCAAACATTATCCTCCTAGGTGGTATTTATAATACCAATCATGATTTAATCCATCATAACAAACACTTAAAAAGTTAAATATATCACATGGGCAAATAAAAAGTAACACATGATTTTATATCTTTTCATATCCCATACCACATAACAAACGGGCTCTAGATGTACGATTGTTCCGTCATTTATCAAGGTTTCATCTAATTGTTGCAGGGTCCTCATCAGCAAACACTTCTAGATGCTGCATCACTCGAAAAAATGTGTGAAGAGAACATCCAGCTGTTCATGAGGTACCATCAAAGATCAAATAACTATATATTTTAGGGTTTAATATCATTTTTGTCCCCAAGGTTTACTTTTTTTCCAGTTTTTGGCCCCCCTCTTTCACTCACTATCAAATTTGGTCATGTACTCTCTCATATTTGGTCCCACTTGGCTGTCCGTTGACTGACGTAGCAATTGTTTAGGGCATGCTAAAATGTAATTATTTAAAAAGTTTTTTACTTAAATGTACTTATCAAAAAAAAAAAAAAAAACTTTAGAAAATTACCTTTAGCACCCCAGTCCCCAGATAGTTGATTCCGTCAGTCAACAAACTGTCAGCTAATGGTGAAACCAAATGTGGAAGTAAAAGTCTACTTTCAGGACCCAACTTCCTAGTGTGTGACAGAGAGAGACCAATGTTGGAAAACTGTAAATTTTAGTGACTAAAAATGATAATATCCCTATATACATGTTATTTATAAACTTATAATCTCAATACTACCTGAATAAAGATTAAAATACTTGCCCGGTTAGGATGTAAGACGCTAAACCCTCCCCAACTAATTTTGCTTCATCAATATCTGATGCAACTAAAATGTCGTGGTTCCAAGAGTGGTCCGATTTGCATCCTTTCACGGCTCCTAATATTTTTGATTCCTTTGGATACAGGTGCAAGGAGTACAAGAAGAAGCAAGATGAAATGAAACAAACGGTACATAACCACTGAATTTTATCACGTTGCATTAGTTTACAAGTAGTTTAGCAGACATTATCCTTGACAAAATGAACTACATAGTTCTGTTTTATTATTAATCTCTTGCTAAGACATGTTAATCTTATGAACGATTTCAAATCGAATAGATCGAGGAACTGGAGAAGGAGCTGGAGCAAACAAGGGCCAAATCCGCTAAATTACGGTCTCACATGGAAATTCAGAGGAAGGAAACGCTGTCAATTCGTCAATAGAATTTAAGTTCAGTTGTAAATTGTAACATAAACCAGTGTTTTATTTGTAGGAAGAAATCAAGAAAATGTATATTATATTTATGTTAATGTTTATCAACCCGCCAGCCTTGTATTATTAGAAATGAGTGCTGATCTGTACTAATTTTTAAAACCCGCCATCTGATTTTTTTTGTTTTTGTGTAAAATAGCTCGTGACAGCTAAAATTGAGTACTTTTTTTTCGTATGATTTGTAAGTTATTGCATGAGATCTAAATCTACTTCGATACATTTTTGTTCCGAGGAAGAAGTATATTTTAATTCCTTGTATTTTAATTTTTCCTCTCTTTATATAGGTCCAGAATTTTGCATTTTCTTATTTTTTTAATAATTTTTTTCTTTCCAGTTAGGTTCCTATTATTTTGGAAAAACGTCAATTTAGGACCGAAAGACCAGAATCTATTAACTTAAGGCTTGAAAGATATTTTCCTATCGATTCAAAAAAACCGCGGAAGATAAAACTATCAATTCAATCTTAAAAAGATAGAAACTATTAATTTGAGGTTCGCACATTTTAATGTCATGTTTGACGCTTATATTTCATGTCCTTATTTTTTTATATTTGGGGTTTAGGGTGAAGGGTTCATGATTTAGGGTGGTTCACACATTTTAATGTCATGTTTGACTCTTATATTTCATGTTCTTATTTTTTTATTTTTGGGGTTTAGGGTTAAGGGTTTAGGGTTAAGGGTTCATGATTTAGGGTTTTTAGTTTAGTTTAGTGACAAATGTGACCTTAAAATGTAGGTAGTTCTTTAATCGATAGTTTCTAATTTATATCTTTTCTTGAATTGATAGGGAAAAATCTTTTAAGCCTTCTATCTTTCGGAATTCTTGGATTGATAGGGAAAAATCTTTTTGCGCTTTTAGAAATCTTTTAGGTTTTTATCTTTCAGATTCTGGATTGATAGATTTTTTTTTTAGGCTTTAAATTGATAGATTTACGATCTTTCAGACCCTGAATTGATAAAACTCCTATTCTGTTTTTAAAAAAATGAGTTCTTATATTTTCATTTGCATTAAAAAATATGTATTCCTATATTTAATGGTCATTATAGCTGATATAAAGAAATAAAGCAAAAATTGCAGTGGTTCGGGTCGGGTCGGGTCAGAGCATTGGACCCGGATAAAACTTGGAAATGAAATCCAACAAGTTGACTCTCTCTCTCTCTTTCATAGAGCTTTTCCTAGTGAGGAAGAATATGAAGAGCTTCTGCTTTGCAATCGATCCATCAAATTCTGATATATAGCACAAATTATTTACTAATTCATCAGTAATTAAGATGAGGAAGCGAGATTTAGCAATTCTGATGCTCTCGGCTTTCGCAATTTTCTTCTCTCTTCAGGTATTTTTTGTAAACCTCGCGTAAACCCTACCTGCGTTTTTTCCTCTTTGTTTGGGTTTAATTTATCATTGTGTTAGCAATGAATTCTTTGTTGGTTACAAAAATGTAGCACGAAGGTGATTTTTCGTTCAAGGAGGCGTGGTTCCATCTGTCCGATGATTATCCAATCAAGTACGAGGCTGATCGTCTCCCGCCGCCCATTGTTGCCGATCTGAACGGCGATGGGAAAAAAGAGGTTCTCGTGGCTACACACGATGCCAAAATACAGGTACCCTGGAGTATTGTTATTCCAAGTATTCAAATGTATGTAATTCTATCAGTTAAAGTTGAGTTTATGGTGTGGCTAATTGATGAGGGAAGTTATCACTGGGAGACTTCAGGAGTAGGGCGTTATCAATATTTCACCTTTCTGTTTATGATAGATTGATAGTAAAATTTCTCTTTTCAGCGTACATTTATTCTGTAATGGCAACTGATATGTGGCATCGATTAGGCATTTTTTAATGGCGGTCAACTAATCCAGAATGATGGCAACACCATACTGCACTTTTTTGTGTTCTCTAGCCTTCTCGGGGCCTTTTAATCAGTATTTACCAGAAAAAAATGTGTAAAGTGAAAATTTCATTGTAATGTTACTAGTCATTACAACAACCTTCTGCTAGGATTTTTAGATAGTGCTTGCACATAACAAGTATCCATCTTTATGCACTGTTTAGATTTCCTTCTGATTGTCTTATCCAGTTAGCCTTGCCTTAGTTAGTGTTAAAATAAATGGCAAAGCTTCTATGACTTCAACTCTTTTTCCTGATGAAAGTTAATCATTATCTTCTCCAAAAGTGATAGATGCTGATTATGCTCTTAGATTTTGGAACCTCATACAAGGCGTGTGGATGAAGGCTTTGTTGAAGCACGATTGCTGGCAGAGGTCTCTCTTTTGCCTGACAAACTCCGTATTGCTACAGGGAGGCGTGCTGTCGCAATGGCTACTGGTGTTATTGATAAGAGCTATAATAAGAGGGAAGCACGGAAGCAGGTGCTAGTTGTCGTCACATCAGGCTGGTCCGTAATGTGCTTCAACCATAACCTCAACAAGCTTTGGGAAGTAAAATCTGCAGGTGCATAAGAAGGCCTACTTTTTGACAGAGTTATTTTGTTGCATGCTATTGCTACTAAGCCGCATCGCATTCTTCTATCTACTAATTCTCTTTGCTGTTCGACAGAAGGATTTCCCCCATAATGCTCATCACAGGGAGATTTCTATCTCGATAAGTAATTATACGCTGAGGCATGGGGATTCAGGCTTAATTATTATTGGTGGGAGAATGGAGATGCAGCCTCATGTACGTTGTTTATCATTTCCCAGTTTGTTTAACGAGTTATGGTGCTGTAGTTCAAATTGTTTTCTCTCCACCAGAGTTTAGGAGGTTTTCCTTTTCAATGCCTTTGGAATACGAAGTTTCCCACAATTTTAGTTCCTAATGTACATATATGTCATTCAATCCTGAACTTACATATTAGGATATGCGGCCACACTCCATCATTGTTCTCGCATTTAGCTGAAAACGTCCTTCTTATCCCTTGGTTGCTTAATTAAACAAAAAGAAAAATGATGCACCTTCTTGCAGCTCTCCCTCATGCTTCTTGCTTGTAAGCTTTGAGCTTTCATATCCTAATCCCTCACAGTTCTTACTGAAATAACTTGTATGGCAGCTTGAAGCATGCATGGTATTTATTGGTTGATTAAGAAGTTCTGAAAAATAGGATGTCAAGTTCTACATGCGAATTAAGTGCTACCTGATATGGACATCATTCTATGTGTTTAGTGTAAATTACTTGACCATCCCCACTCCCCAGAGAGTCTCCGTTTGGTATGAGGGGGATTTCTTAAAACCTGAACCTACACAATTGCCTTTTCTTTGCTCGTTGAATTTGGGGTACTTATGCCTTACTGAAGATGGAGCAATGGAGTGGAATTGAAATATTATCAGATCTTCCTATCAAAATGATCTTGATATTACTTAATTCTGTTTAATAGTCTTGATTTTTTCATGATCTGTAGTTGTTACAATAATAAAATAGAGTTTCAGGTTGTTCATCCATAATATATCTAATATTTATTGGAGCATTGATTCTTTATTTACTCATCCATTGAGATTCACGTCGTGATTTTTTTTTTAAAGTTACATGCCTCCTTTAAGTAAGTTATGCTTTAAAACAAGATATATCCTGTTTATGCTGGAGCTGTTTGTCTGTTAACTGCTCTATTACAATTTACCCAGATGAATGTGGATCCTTTTGAGGAGATTGAGATGGCTGCGAAGAATGCAGAGGAGCATAGAAGAAGTGCCACTGAAAAGGATGTAAGATCAACTGCCATCTTTCGGATGCCTATTTTATATGCTTTGAATCTTTCTTATGATAGCGTTTAATTACTCAACTTGCTCTATGTTAAGGGTTAAGTTATCTGAGACTAGAGTCACTAGAACCAGAGTTAATTTACGCTTGTTCTGTTTCCCTCTTGGCTCTCTTCTTCCTATATTTCCCCCTTAGTGTTTCTTTCATTCCACTTCAGCTTTCCTCTAGAATTATGCTTGGTAAGAAGTAGTGCACACAATAAAAGATAATAATTAGAAAAATCAAAAGTAAAAAAACTAAGCTGTTTAAGAATGCTCCAGTTTGATGCTATTTCCAAGACAGATCACACATTTTTTTTTTTGATAATTTGATATTCCCTGTTTTCCATGTCTTTCACTTTTTGTGCATTTAAAATCCAGTTCAAAACGCTCAAAAACCAATATACAAATTTTATGCCTTTTTATCTTTTACTTACCCCTCATACTTTTTTGAAAAAGAACATCCAAAAGGTACAAGAAGCTTCATCAATGGTTAGAATTAAATTCTTAATGAGGGTATTCTTTTTGTGATATTTCTAGATTTGTAGACGTACAACATTATTTTTTTATTTTATTTTTGGGAGACCAGACATATAACATTCTTCCTGAACGTTCCTGTAGATAATAGGTTGTGATTATATATTTGATGGTGATCATTTCTTATGGTACTATACTTATTTGAGGATGCACAGTCTTAATTATGAAGGCTTCAGTTGATCTTTAGAGAGGTATTCGATGTCTTACCAAGAAGCAAAACTACTCACTAATATATCCTTTGATAGTTGAAGCGCTAACTGAAAGTATTCTGGATCAAGCTTTTCGTGATGATCCTGAAGAAGGAAGGCTAGTTGTTTGATTGAATCAAAAGGATTAAAGGAAAAACTTTATCTATATCAGGAGATTAATAATATGCATATTTTTCTTAAATTTCCAAATATTAGTTGTTTCACAAGTCTTATTATTCTTATTACATTGTTAATCTTGTTTATTATCTTACATGGGTATGCATAACTGTTACTTGCCTTCCTTTCAGGACTCTGATAATGCTGGTGTAGTAGATCTACGACACTTTGCTTTTTATGCATTTGGTGGTAAAAAGTGGTGAACTGCGATGGACCAGGAAAAAAGAGGTAATTTTATACCTTTTGCGACTTTCTTTGGATGGATCCTTTCCACCCCAAAAATGAAAAAATAAACAAAATTCATTTAGATATTGCTGCTTTGTTATAAGTTGTCTGTTACTTCTGTCTTTTATGAAGATTGGAATAACCTTTTTTATATTTAGTTTAGTTCTGCAGAGAACTAGAGAACTCTTTGGACTTGTTTTTAAAATGATACAATTGCTGCTGATCCTAATTGGGAGGACATGAAATAATTCCCAAGTATTCTCCTGTATATTGTTGAAAATTTTGATTTTGTAAAATTTCTTTCAGATTCAGATTTAACCCATAAAATTCCAAGGTAGACTACATTTAGAACTGATTTGGGCTGTGAAATGTTCACCTAAGAGGCCCATTGTATTTCATAGTTCTTTTTCAAGCCTCCTTTTAGTGACTTTCCTTAATTGGAAATGGGAATGTGAAGCATGCAATGAGATCTTTCCTGATCACGGGTCATGATCATAGATGCTTCCCGTTTTTCCTTTGGTGGATGCACGATTGTAGTGTCGGTTCATCTTTCGATGGAGATTCATTTAGCAATATGTAATATCATTTGATACCTACTGTTTAAGTTAAAATTGACTAATCAAATGAGTTTCAGTCCTCCTTTTTGTTCTTGATGGGTACTCTCATTCTGATTTAACTTTCCGATCTTGCAGAACGTTGATGCTCAAACATCTGATGCATCACAGGTGATTCCACAACACAATTACAAGCTTGATGTTCATGCGATGAACACTCGTCATCCAGGAGAGGTATGCCATTTAGGATAGCTGGAATTTTGGCTAAAATACTTTCTTGAGGTCATCTTTTCACTCATTTTGATGCTGCTTGAGAAAGGTGAATTAACAATAACGTAATTTATGGATAAGTTCGTTGAAGTATTCTCTACTGTAGTTTGAATGCAGGGAGTTCAGAGAATCCATTCTTGGAGTCATGCCACACCATTGGGTAAGTATGGTAGGGTAGTTCTCTCTTTATGTTGGTGCAAAATGCAAGAATTAATGTCAAGCCAAGTCATGATTATATACTCTGCTGAATTAGGGATGTAAACTAACCGAATAGAGTCGAATATTACAGTATTCAATCCGATAAAATATTCAAATTTTGCGTTCCTATACGTTTAAAGTTTGAATATTAAATCTGATGTATTATTTGATTCAAAATATTAATTTTAGTTTATTTTTTATATATAAATATTTATTAATCTGATGTTTTTTCTAAAATTTGATATAGTATTCATGAATTATTCAGAAATAAAAATATATTAATAATTATTCATTTACTTAATACTACATATATTATCACTCCCTCCAACCCATTTTATTTGCCAATTAAGGATTTTTCTACGCGAATTAATAAAGTCATTAAATAACAATAAGTATTATGTGTGATGTGACCATTTACCCTTTTATTTACCTACATGTTCATTAGAGCATACTATCACTTACAATAAGTAGAAGAGCAAAACTAGAATAATTTTTTTTTTTTCAATTCTCCTACATTAGTGTAAAATGACAATTATTTTGGGTAAAATTTTTTTTCTCTAGAAAGACAAATAAAATGGGCCGGATGGAGCATTAATTAAATTATAAATAAATACACTAGTCGAATATTCGTGAATACCAAATCAAATACAGTGGTGCTCGGTTTTGTATCTGAATATCTTTCCAATCAAAAAATTATTTTGTATTCGGAATGGATTCAAATTCAAATATTCAAATCGTAATATTTGGATACAAATACCGAATCAAATCAAAATTATTTGATTCTTTTACATCCCTATGCTGAACTGTATCATGTCAGGATCGCCGAGAAGACACTGTGCTGAAGCTGGCACATTTCAGGCGTCACAAGAGGAAAGCACTGAAGAAATTACCTGGCAAGGCCACCAGCTACCCGTTTCATAAGCCTGAAGAAAAACAATCTCCTGGAAAGGATGTGACCAAGAAAGTCTCCAATGTGATTGAGAAGGCAGTTAATCTGGCTAAATCAGCAAAAACAAAGAATGTGAGATTTCATATTTCCTCTTAGTAATTGATTTTTCCTTTGTTAAATCCTCTCGTTTATCCCCTTGATTGAACACTCATGTGTGCTGTTATATATCACAATTCAATTTTAACCAATACTTTGTCATAATCTTTACTAATGACTTCATCAACCTTATTTTGCAGCCATTTTATATACCCACCATTACAAATTACACTCAGCTCTGGTGGGTACCTAATGTTGTTGTTGCTCATGAGAAGGAAGGGATTGAAGCTGTTCATTTAGCAACTGGGCGCACAATATGTAAGGTGAAAATCTTAGTTTAAAGCTTCATTTTTTTTAAGTTATTACATCTTGCGGATACTTACATAGGATGACCTTTTATAATGAAGTCTTTGCTCTATATATTATCTCCATGCCTTTTACTGTGTTCCATCTTTATAAAACCTATATGAAAATTTATAATGTGCATTTTATCATCCAGCTACATCTTCAAGAAGGTGGACTTCATGCTGATATTAATGGGGATGGCGTCCTAGATCATGTTCAGGTGATCTTTTTCCCCAGTTTTTAAATTTTATAAAGAATCTTTCCTGCAAGTGTCCCCCCTTCTCTCTCTTCAATCTTCATCTTAATATCTGCTAGGTGGTACTTTAGATTCTCTCCTGAAGATGTAAATTGGTGTCTGCATTTGGATATTTTAAACACTTGAGAATTTTTGTTTTGTTTAACGTGACAGTAGAATATTTTTTGGTTTTTACTTTTGATTGAAAAAAAGAGTTGTTAAATCAAGTTTTTGCTTCTTTCTGTACTAATTCCCCTCTATGCAATTTAGGTCCAAATCAGGGAACTATCATATATAACAAAGTAGTTTGGCCTTTGGTCAGTTTTTCCAATAGGTATAAGTGAGTACCATCTAAAACTGCTCAAACTGCAAAGTATAAATACTGCATATGCAAGCAAACCTCCATTTATATGCTTGAACAACTAAATTCAGTTTTTCTTGCGAAGTTTGGGCACTTAGCATTGTGCATGACATCAAAAGGACAATCATATAAGTATTTTTTTCAAATCAAGCTGGTTTTTTTTATGTCACTGATGAGAATTCAATGCTTTTATTTGCTTCTGAAGGTTGTTGGAGCAAATGGTGCTGAACAGACTGTTGTGAGTGGGTTACGATGGAGGTGCTGGTGCCCTGTTGGGCTGTGGCAACATCGAGGCGTGCCTGTCCGTGAACAGCTTTTTAATGCTTCTATATGCCATCACTCTCCATTTAATTTATTCCATGGAGAGTTCTCAAGAAACTTTGGTCGACATGTAGAAGTGAGTTCATTGGAGGTTGCAACACCCATTCTCATCCCCAGAAACGATGGTCATAAGCATCGTAAGGGAAGCCATGGCGATGTTGTCTTCCCTAACTAATCGAGGCGAGGTATGTTGTTTTATACCCCTCTCTCTGAGCTCATTAATAAAGCTCGTCAACATAAACGAAAAGGAACTAAAAAATTAATGATATTTGATTCCTTAGCTCGTGAGCTAGCTTCATTATAAATTATAATGAATAATTTTATTTTATTCTATATTTTTCACCCAAACTAAATCAAAGTAATATTGAATCGAAGAAGAAAACTGAAGAACGACGGGATAAATCCTGTCCCAAACCGAAGCCAATTCAATATTCAATGATCAAACTAAGAGACACAAAAAACAATATAATTAAACTTTTAAACCTAACCCTAACTTAATAATTAAAATGAAAAGCAGCGTATATGAAAAGAAGGGAGTATTATTTTTTGTAATTAATGATGAATAATTCAATTTAAGATTGATATTATCTAAGTTCGTTTAGGCTCAGTATAGACTTGATTAAGATTGTCTATATTTGATAATTAAGCTCAAAGCGCGATTCAATAATAAATAAACCAAAGCTCAACCTCTAAAATTGAATTCGGCCTGGTACCATTCTATTACATTCCTCTCTCTCTATCTCTTAAGAATAGACTGATTAGATCCGGTCTAAAAAAAAAAAAGAATAGACTGATTAGATGTAATGCATATGTTTCAGGTAACATCATACTCCCGGGCTTGCACGGACATGATGCCGTTTGGAACTGGCAGATGTTGACAGGCGCCACATGGTCGAACCTTCCTTCCCCATCAGGGATGACCGAATCAACCGTGGTCCCCACACTGAAACCATTCCGTTACGCCAACACGATACCCAAGAACTGATACTTCGTAGGATCATCAAGCCAGGTATTATCTACGGAGGGAGCGTGTTAACAACTATCGATCTTCCCCACCCCTTACGCATACTTTGATTTTCGATGACTTCTCAAATGACGGGTTGACTGACCTAATCTCGTGACTTCTAATGGGGTGTATGGTTTTGTCCAGACGAGACAACGGGTGCCCTATTCTTCAGCACGCGTGGGCTGCCTTATTCTCGTGATGGGAGTGCTGTTCGTTTCTCAGTACTTAAATTCCACCAAGGGAAAGCCCTAGGTATCATCGGGTCAACTGTAGTAATACCTCAAGTTTGTTACAATGGGAGATGGGGCCCACAAGAAATGCTTCCGTCGAGGTATATTTCTACATGTGATGCTCTTGAAAAAGAAAGATGGGTGTATAAAATGTGTTGTGGAGTGTTTAGAGACCTAATGACGATCATGTAACTGCTGTATTGTGAGCACTTTTGAAACTCAAAATTTTGATACGAATAGTAACTAAAGATATTTGCTTTAATCGTGAAATCATTCATATTCTTACACCAATGATGGAACTTGGGTACCAAAATAATTTGTTATTCAATTTTATAGTATGTACTGTTATTTGTTTCCCTTTGCAATGTTGGAGATGTGGTGGCTGTTTCCTTATACATTTTTGGTACAAATAGGTTGAATATCCCTCGATCTATTTTGTCTGAAATGAAGATCATTAAAAGGAGAAATTATCATTTCTAGTCCTATAATTTTGGATGATTTTATTTTTAGTTATGTAATTTTACCTTTTCAATTTTAGTCTTGAATGTGTCAATTAAAATTTATTTTTTTGAAAATTTTAAATCTTGCCGGTATAAGCATGTGCACCTTACGTGACACTTTAAAATTGAGTTTTTTTTTTTTTCAGTGATCTACACAAATGAATTGTCATGTAACAAAAAAAAAAAAATATTAAAAATTAATGTCGCGTGGTTAGCGCATTTCGATTCGGCAGATTTTAAAATTTCCGATAAAAAAAAAATGAAATTGACACATTTATAACTAAAATCAAAAAAAATAAAAATTACGACTAAAAAGTCCGCTTTGTTCGTTACACTAAAAAAATGTTATTTTCCCATCATTAAAGCATCTATGTATGTATGGTTATCAC